>JANJGK010000978.1:117500-262767 GCA_039081455.1 Macrobrachium rosenbergii | reverse complement strand
AATACTCAAACCACGTTAACCCACCTACCCACTCTCTCTCTCTCTCTCTCTCTCTCTCTCTCTTCTCTCTCTCTCTCTCTCTCTCTCCTCTCTCTCTCTCTCTCGACTGCTCAGATAGACTGCGAGAAGGCCAACAGTCTGGGTGAGAGGGACTTGAGACTGGCAGGAGCTGAGGAAACTAGATCGACCCCCCTAGACCTAATACAGTAGGCCTGGCGACCCACAGTGAGTGGCAGATAACAAGGCGTTGTCTTGGAAAGCATCAACAGCCACAAATGAGAGCTGAGAAACATGCAACGGCCTTTAGAGGTCTGGTGGGAGTGGCAACGGATATGACAATTCGGCTCGAGGAGAGAGAGAGAGAGAGAGAGAGAGGAAGAGAGAGGAGAGAGAGAGAGAGAAGAGAGAGAGAGAGAGAGAGAGAGAGTAGCCAGGAATTCACAAACAAACTGAGGGTGGCCAAATATAACTATGCGTATATACTGAATAAAGACACAGAAGAAGAAGAAGAAGAAGAAGAAGAAGAAGAAGAAGAAGAAGGAGCGAATCTCTCTCTGCAAACGCCTGGACATAAATAAACGTTGTGAAATGGATCTTTCATGAGGCCCACAGAATCTGAAAACTTTCAGGAATGGTGCTGAAAGCAAGATGATGCAAGTACGACTGAAAAACAGTGTGACTATTGCAGAAACTAAGGCTGTATTACACAGCCTCCATGAGTGAAGAGACCACTGGAATGAATAGCATTCGAGGAGTCAGAGTCAAAATGAAAACAGTCGCTCTGCACCAGACTGCCCTGAACACACACGGCTGACTTGGTATTCACGCCAAGGAGGGCTGCGGCAGACAGTCTCCTCATCAAATGGGATTTGTGCTTCCGGTGACGGACTGGACACCCCCCACCCTCTCTCTCTCTCTCTCTCTCTCTCTCTCTCTCTCTCTCTCTCTCTCTCTCTCCTCGTAGTACACAACAGGAGGGGAGGGAGGGGTGGAAGGAATGGTGACGGGCGCTTTCGAATCCGCGGCCCACCAGGGCCAAACCATTTTTGTGTCGACGCCAATATTTATGTGCGCAAAAACATAGACAGCCCATTTTAATAAGGAGTAGTGCAGTCCACGAAGAAAAAGTCCGCAAAGCCTGAAACATATGCAAAATGAATTTCCTTAAATATTATTCTTCAACAGAGAGAGAGAGAGAGAGAGAGAGAGAGAGGAGAGAGAGAGAGAGAGAGAGAGAGAGAGAGAGAGAGAGACTTATTCAGATTGCAGTCAGGTCTTTGTCAGAAGAAAAAGCTACCGAAGAGGAAGCCAAGAATCGGGAAATATCCAGTTGAAGACAAAATCAGGCCAACAGTTGTCACTCTTAAACCATAAAACTCAATAAGATTTTATTCTCGTTCATTATTCAAGAGTCACTTTTTTTTTTAATGCTAATTTCACCTGAGATAATCAGCAGTCAAAATTATTCCCTATACTTGATGAAACCTCGAGCCAGGAAAATCTACCACTCAGTATTAGACGCAATCTCGCTTCAAGTTAAAAATAATAATAATAAAACCACAATATTGCAAACCGTTGCACAAGCGAGAAACAGTTTTCATGAAAGAAATTCTTTTTATGAGAGAGAGAGAGAGAGAGAGAGAGAGAGAGAGAGAGAGAGAGAGAGAGAGAGAGAGAGAGATTCCAGTAACATGTACAGAAGCATTTCATCAAGAGTAAAATAAAGAGCATGTTTCTTTAAACAAACGTCACTCTATTGCACGCGGGTTTTGCCTTGAATGAATGAAAGCACCCTCAGTGATTCCTCCCCTCGTTCCACCCAAGGTCCCCTTGGGTATAACATTCCCGGAACATGGACTCGGGGTCAAAGAGGCAGCAGTGTAAATACCAAAGCGTTTAACCAAAAGGAATCCTGCACCAACAATCTTTCTGTGTCGGGTTTCAACTGCGCGAGAAGGCAGTCAGTCAGTCACTGCTGCTTCAGTGACTGGTGGTCCTGACCTTCGCTTCTTCGAGGCAGTGGGGAAATTCGCTTGAGGAAAGTGACCGGTGAACGAATGGGCGCTGTGCATCAAGAAACGCCAAGTGTCTCGGTGACTCTCAGACACAGTCTGTGATACATACACTGTTGACAATGCGTGTGTATTGTGTATCCCATAAGAGAGAGAGAGAGAGAGAGAGATGAGAGAGAGAGAGTGAGAGAGAGAGAGAGAGAGGAGAGAGAGAGAGAGAGAGTTATCTCGATCAGAAAGAGCAACTCCTGTGTGCGGTCAGTACCAGAACAGCGCCCCAATGGATGGGCGACTGCCCCAAGATATTTATGTCAAATGACATTTGAATAAAAAAGCAAAATTTCTCATTTTATGCAAATGAACTCTTTTCCCCTGTCTATAAATACATGCACCACTGCATGCCTCTTTTTACCCAAAGGATGCATAGAGAAAACAATCTTCGCAGTGGTTGCTGCCTGAAGAACTTCCCTCATACCTGAAATTCCACCGCAAAATGAGCGGAACCGAACTCCGACCCAGAAGAGAATTCCCATCAGGATTTATTTCGCGACCGAAACATTTCAAGTCCCCTCAACCTGTGGCCTCAGGTTAGTCAGGAATCTACCCGCTGACAGAATTGTCTCAATGTTTGTTATATTAACATCAAAAACTTAACAGATACCTATTCAGTAAGTGAGGAACTTAAGAGCAGTGTAAGTTGCAGATTCCACTCGACTTCGAGGGAAAATGATTTGCTTCTCGTTGAAATAATAACAAGTTTACGAAGACAAAACGTGGAAGAGTTGTTGGGGAAAAAGATATCCTTCAAAAGAACAAGGAAGCCGGAGAGAGAGAGAGAGAGAGAGAGAGAAGAGAGAGAGAAGAGAGAGAGTGAGAGAGAAGAGAGAGAGAGAGAGAGAGAGAGAGAGTAATACTGAGTCTTTATTTACAAAACTGAGGAGATACGTTGGTTCAAAACACAAACGCTTTTGAACTTGATTCTCTCCTTGGCAAAATCTGTCGATAATCATCATCAAAGATTATTTATTTCAAAAGTTTAACCTGAAATGGTTCTAGTCAGTAACCTCTGAGAAGGGACCACTGGATTCTGAAAAGCAATAGAAAACGCTCCACTTTAAAATTGCAAACCAAAATCAACACCATTAATCTGAAACTGCAGAGAGAGAGAGAGAGAGAGAAAGAGAGAGAGAGAGAGTAGAGAGAGAGTCGCAGCAGTGTATTGAGATATAAAGTCAGTAACTACAGGCCACTGTACTAAGGCACCTTCATTCAAAAACTGGATACACACGAGCTCAACCTTGCCATTTGCCCCAACAGCAAGCCTCACAAACGAACACCCAGCCACCACCAGTCAAAAGTGGAAACCAAAATCATCATCATTCTAATCTTGACAATCATCATCATTATTGTGGCAGCCTGAATAGACCTCTAGGTTATTCCCAGGCTGAGGCTTCCCGAGGACAGCCAAAGATATTTGTCCTTCAGTGGAAAGTGACGACGGGCTGGAGAGGCTGCTGGTCAGGGACACCGCCCAGGCGCCATGACTCCCTACAGAGAACTCGTGAAAACCACCTGGCAGAACACCAAGACTGTATCTGTGGCCCAGGAGGAGGAGGGAGGAGGAGGAGGAGGAGGAGGAGGAGGAGGAGGAGGAGGAAGAGGAGGAGGAGGAGGAGGAGGAGGAGGAGGAGGAGGAGGAGGAGGAGGAGGAGGAGGAGGAGGAGGAGGAGGACGATGCAAAGACCCCCTGGAGGTCCCTTCTCCTTAAAAGGTCTTTCCTATCTCTCACAGAATCCAATCATTTGATGCAGACAACAAGGCCAACCAACCTGGTAATATTACCACAAACATCTGCTCATTTTTGGTCATATTGTGAACCAACCGACGAACACACAAACCAAACAAACAAAAAATACTCCTTGGCAAAAGTAATGAAGACATCAAGTCACTCCCTGAATGAGTAGATACTATCACGGATGTCTTGTGTTCTTCCAAAACGTGGCACCAGAAGCTATGAGGAGGAGCGTGGGACAAGGAGGGACCCTCAATGTAACTGCATCGTTATTCCTACAAAAACTGAGAATGAGCCATCTGATTCTTACCCACAGGTGGCCCCAATGCAATTGAGTAACAGCATTTCATACCTGCCTGTCCCAAAGCACATGCGTAACAGACCTCTTATTGTGTAAATGAAGGAAAAGAAGTCAAAAACATCCACAGGAAGACTCACTTCAGCCAAACTTCTTGTTGGACGACAGGATGGATTGCCGGAGAGACGTGCAGCTTTCCACTATAGTAGGAGGCATCAGCAACCTACAAAGAAAATAATACAGATGAAATAATAATGTGAAAAACAGACACAGGCAGAGACACAGAAGAAGAGCAAACATAATACACACTATAGAGGCTGCTTTATCAGAGTAGCAAAGGCAAAAGCAGATATTTCAGAAAACACTGGGAAAACAAATGAAAAATGATAAGAGGGACACTTACCTCATTTTGACAACCTTCTCGAGAGGTCAGTCCACTCCCTTCCCAGGGTCTTGATGGAAAGCAAGCCGGAGGGAGGCCAGGTCCTCGGGCGGGGCTCTTCTGCATCAGCCTGCAACTGAAACACTCCTTATTATTACAAGGAAATTCAAAAAAAATGATGAAGAGAACCCTCTCAGCAAGCACACGCCCCTTAAAATACTAAACAGTGATTTCACATACAAAGAATGTGCTTCCATTAAGAATTAGACGAAAAAATCAAATGATAGATTTCTCAAGTTTAAAGGATACGAAAACTATAACACACACACACATACATATGTGAGTTTTTGTGTGTGTGCGCGCGGTCGCCTCCATCCTCGCTCGGTAGCCCGCAACAATAATCTAAAGACCAGAGGAAAAATAAACTTGGAACTCAACTTGACAGAAAATGTTCAAGTCTGCTTTGATCTGTTCTGTTCCTCAGCAACGGAAAACTTGCAGCAGCAGACGACTTCATTCCTCAAGACACCTAAGCCAGGAAAAACAGCAACAGGCCCATGAAGCTGATGTGTGAATGAGACGCCCACATAGCCTCGCGAAAACACTTCACCACAGCCGCCCACAGGGAACCACCGAATCTCCTTCTGTCGTGTCAGTGGAGGGAATGAGCTGGACGGGACAGGAACGGAAGGACGGACAGAGACAGGCAGCAGCAGGCAGGGGCACGCGTACACGGCAGCACTAACAAACACCAACACATGCAGCAGCACAAACAGAATAACTATTAAGCAAGCCATTTACCGAAATCACAGGAAGCGCCCCCTGAGCCTCACCAATAATAGGACCGGTGGCTAACTCTGAACACTCCCTCAATGCTGACTGTTCATTCTCATCTTTGAGGGATGACAGCAACGCTTTCAATATGACGCTGAAATTATCCTAACAGCCTCTGGTTATCCCTCAACAGACTAAAAGCCCTGAGAGAGAGAGAGAGAGAGAGAGAGAGAGAGAGAGAGAGAGAGACACTAGTGGGTGTGGCTGCAGTCAGTGTCCTGCTCTCATAAAAGAAATGAAGGCAAAAGTGCGTGATCCACAGGAGGCACCAAGGGCCATAAACGCTCGCATAAAGCAAAGACTACAACAGAGAGCGAAGTGCTTGCTAAGCAAGGAAGTACGGGGCCATAATCGACATCTTTGTCACCTTAACCGAGCCCTGCCAATCACAGACTGAATATTTCACAGAACTGACTGATTAACTTTCATTAAAATTTCTCTGTTTGTCCCACGTTTGAGGATTCACGCCATTAACAGGGATTTGTAGACACATTTCCACCTTCAGTTGACGACATTTAACCAGCTGGAAGGAACCACTTGGAGCCCTAAAATAGGACTGCTTCTCGACAATCGCTCCGTGGAACGCAAGCATTCCTACTCAAACAATCTTAAATGCCTGTACTGATTAACCTTCAGCCGGATGAACACCACCAGATATGAGCCCAAAATTGGGCAGAAATGCTGTCACGGAGAGGGTAGTACTTACGGGGTATTGCGGAAACGAGAATTACAACTACACAGCTTTAAAAACACCGACGATTCTTCTTGCTGACAGACCAAGAAACTGCTCAAGACGTCGACCAAGACCTTCTCGGTGCCAATCAGAGACCACCTCCTCTTCCGCCACTAAGCCCAACTAAGAAACCTCATCTATCTATCGCCTTCTCTCACAGGCTGAAGCTCTGAGCTCTGGCCAATGGAGGGGATGGCTTTGAGAGCGATTTCCCCATTGGCTGGTGGCACTGGACCCCATTTGCAAATGATTTTCTTACCTCAAATGATCATTGTCACCTCCAGTATTAAATGCATATTCCATAAACAGACAGACATGGGGTGAGATACCTAAAATATGAATTAATAAGCAGATTGATAGAGCAAAAGAAAGTAATAATTTGAAAGTCCTTCACAAGGAGTAGGCCTAAAGCACACAAGGTGAAACAGCCTAGAACTCGACTATACCTTGGATATGGCGGCAGTCATTACGAATACCTTCTTTGATCTGGAAGCAGCCACTTATTATTTGTGGGGGATGGGGGGGGGGGAAATCATTTCATTTTCATGGACGATGACTTTTACTATGAAAGCTGGATCTCAGTCTACCAGATAAAAATAGCAATGACCACACTTCCTTGATTATGACAAATTATTTTCATGACGGATATAGGCGTTGCATAAGCCTTACTGGGGGAATTCGTCTTGAATAACCCATTTTCACATCCATGCTTCCGAAAGGTGACCCTATGCGATATGAATCTCACCCTCACGTGTGGCCTCTCTCGCGGACACAGCAGATCGAAAGAAGCAGCCTCCGGGAGGGAAGGCTGAAAGTGGCTCATCGGAGTTGGGGACTGTGGCTGCTGGGAAGACGCTCCGTACAGGCTGCAAGAATGGAACCAACGAAGTGTGGGAGGTGGTGACAACAAGCCAAATACCGCGGTGACTCTCGGAGAGAGAGAGAGAGAGAGAGAGAGAGAGAGAGAGAGAGAGAGAGAGAGAGAGAGAGAGGTGCTAACTTCTGTACTGTTACTATCATTACTATGTACAAGAAGAGAATTTCAGTCTTCGTAATCCTTCCTTCGTCTCCTTTCCTTGCTTTCCAGAGCCTGGCCTCCAAAGTTGTCTTTCCCTTCCGTGCAGAGAAAGAGAGAGAAATGGAATTTTCATTCTAAAATTAATTTCAATATACTTACTGGATACTTCATACAGCACTTAGTTCGCACGCGCGAGAAAACAACACTTACAACATTATCACCTTAATACCACTAACCCATAAAGAAAAAATTCTTAAACCACCAATTATCACCTCTGGTAACGACCGGTAAACAGCGCCACGCCCCCCTCTCCCGCTCAGCTGATCATCAGTAATCCCAACATTGAGAGTGGGGAGGTGGGTGGGATGTATGAAGTATCCAGGTAAGTATATTGAAATTAATTTTAGAATGAAAATTCCATTTCAAAATACATTCCCTGGATACTTCATACAGCACGATTCCCAAAATTTTACTGGAGGTGGGATCGATCGTACTAGAGGTTGATTAGTGACCTATCCAACTATTCTACTCATTGACTTGGTAAGAATAGAAGGAAGCTGCGTACTCACCTAGACTCAGAGTTCTGCCGACTCATGGAGGTCAGGTATGCGCAGAAGGTCTGACGTCTCAGGGATAAGAGTGTGGAGGCAACATAGCCCTACATCCACTTTGCTCTTATATGAGTCTCAGGGATAAGAGTGTGGAGGCAACATAGCCCTACATCCACTTTGCTCTTATATGAGAACAGTCTAGTCATGTCAAGTTAGTCTCGCCCTGCCAGGGACTCGAGAACTTAACCCAAACATACTGCGGGAAATTGCAATAATGAAGTTAATGTCTTAACCTAATAAATTGCTTATTAATCAATCAGAACGTAAATATAATAATTTTTAAAATATATATTTAACCATATAAATATATAAAATAAATAATGAGTTAATTAATTAATGACCTGACCCGCAGCAACAAAAGGTCCCAAAGAGGAACAACCATCTAAACTCCATGAAATATCTTTAAAATAAAATAGAGAAAAGACAGAATTGGATCTCCAGGATGCGGCCTCCAGCACCCTAGAGATAGAACAATTCTTAAGAAAAGCCGCACTAGTGGCTATAGATCTAATGCTGTGGGCCCTGGGAGGAGGACCCCCTACACCTCCCAGTGCTCCAGCACCAGAAATAACTTCTCTCAGGAAGAAAGAAATGGCATTTTTGGAAATGCTCTTCCTGGGTCTCTTAGGAGAAATAAATAGGACACTTGGACGCGGGACGAGGTCCTTAGTCCTGTCTAGATAAATAGACAATGCCCTAACTGGACAAAGAGGTGAACCCTCAGGGAGATCACCCGCAAAGTCTCTGAGGGACTTCAGGATAAAAGACCTGGGAACAGGCTTACTAGCCGATTCCGTCTTCGCCATGAAGTGGGAGACATAAGAGAGAACTAAATCCTCTCCTGAGGAAGGGACCGAAGAGGAAAGGGCTTGGAGCTCACCGACCCTTTTAGCTGTGGCTAAGGCTACTAAAAAGAGGACCTTCTTCGTCATGATCCTTAGGTCCTTTGATGCCAAGGGTTCATATTTAGAAGACATGAGGTCTTGCAAAACCACATTAAGATCCCAAGAAGGGAAGGAGGAAGCCTTCCTAGGAGCTTGTATCTCGAAGGCTTTAATGAGATCTCTGATGGCCAGGTCTGAGCTGATGGAAGGTAGCTTAAATCTAAAAACTGCTGAAAGCATAGACCTGTAAGCCTTAATGGTAGGGACAGAGAAATGATGATCAGCTGAGCGGGAGAGGGGGGCGTGGCGCTGTTTACCGGTCGTTACCAGAGGTGATAATTGGTGGTTTAAGAATTTTTTCTTTATGGGTTAGTGGTATTAAGGTGATAATGTTGTAAGAGTTGTTTTCTCGCGCGTGCGAACTAAGTGCTGTATGAAGTATCCAGGGAATGTATTTTGAAACCAATGAAACGATTTGGAAGGAAAACCCTGTTATCAGATAATTAATACCTCTTTTGCTTCAAAAACAAGTCAATAAAACTTCTTACAATCCATCATCGTTCCTAAACGGATTCCAGTCAAGTTTCACATTTCCAAGAAGCTGGAAAAAGTCTCTCGGCCTTTCGACTTCACTGACCAAATTCAGCTCCTCATCCAATCCCATGCAGGGTTCGATAAAAGCAGTTCCCCGAGAAAACCATTCTCTCTCTCTCTCAAATCACCAGACCACAAAGCTATCGACACATTGCTGCAGATACTGAGGCCTGGACCCACCCACTCAGATACAAACCACATTCCTCCAACTTCAGCGACACCTGATGTTTGTTGTTGGGCGATGAAGAACAACACAGCATCGTCCTCGAGAATTTTTGAGGAGAATTCACTCAGGGCAGCCACAGGAAAATAGGAAAGGTCTTGGAAACAACGGAGGGGTGAATGGGGTGGGCGTTCGTAGATAATATAGAGTGGATGCTAGTATCTATATTATACACACACGCACACTCATACACACTTGAGGCACTGTGTGGTACGGATGACGACAAAAGGACGAGAGAGAGAGAGAGAGAGAGAGAGAGAGAGAGAGAGAGAGAGAGAGAGAGAGAGAGAGAGAGAGAGAGAAAATCCTCTGGGACTAACAACACGAAGAATTGAAAGGTAATAACCAGTACGATATGACGAAGTATGATGTTGGAAACGCTTAAGCACCAGAGCAGAGTAGGACTAGGGAGGGATTCCAGTAGATATCTGTAGAAAGGAGGAATCATAAAATATGGGAAATCGTAAGAGAACGCATAAACATGAAACCTTCACACGAATCATTAAACAGTAAAAAGAGTATGAGACGCATTCGTGACCGTCAGGACTGGAGTAAGTGAATGTTTCTGTTGTAAATGAATAAATAAGTCAATGAATGAATGAATAGCTCTCCTTCCCCTCCCCCTCCCACTCGCTGCCTACTGTAGCTTCCTTTGTTCCCTCTTCCAGGACACGAACACCAATCACACCTGCCACAATTAAGGAAGGTGAGGAGGAGGAGGAGGAGGAGGAGGAGGAGGAAGAATGAACAAAGCCTCAGTGACCAAGAACGGGAGAGCCCATGGAGGAGGCGTGCAAAAATGTCAACACCTACCGAATGGAGGAGCGGAAGGAACAACATTATTTCCATTTCTGCGGAACCGTTGTCGTTGTTGTTGTTGTTGTTCTTGTTGTTGTTGATGATGTTCAAGGAGTGAGAGAATGAGAGAGAGAGAGAGAGAGAGAGAGAGAGAGAGAGAGAGTGGGTGCGCTGGCATAAGACCTGCTGCGGGAGTTTTCACGTCTACCAAGAACTTTCATGAAGGCCAGAATTCGTGTGTGCCTTAAATGATCTCTTGCTTCGCACCACACAGGCGTGGCCTTAGTTGCTGTGCAGTGTAGACTCAGTCTCTATTTTTGCAATTATTAAGTATTTCCTGCAAAAAATTATTATTATTATTAACATTCTATGGCTGAATTCTGCAACTAGCCGAGGTCCGCTGCTAAAAATTAATTGAATGCAACTGTTTTTTAATTATTAATCTTCTTATTCCCACTATTATTTCAATACCATTAATGTCATTACCATTATAATGAATACTATTATTACTACCGCTATTCAGCAATATTTTGGGTATAGCAGATTACTATTTTTATTATCCTATCATCTCGAGTATCCAAACTGTGCGAATTGTATACGGCTCTGGGTGAAACAAAGGACATTATTATTATTATTATTATTATTATTATTATTATTATTATTATTATTATTATTATTATTATTACATTCATACTGGTGATTTCGCAAGAAATCAAAGTGATCAATCTGGTTGGCCTTATGACATTACAGGTCCTGCACAATGGCAGTCTGTAAGTGACAATGGCAGTCTGTCAGTCGTTGAATGAAGTGAATAAAGGCCTGGTGGAGTGAGACCACGGGACAGGAGTAGCCAGTGTGTATCACCAGACTGTATATATACCCTCGACAGTAAATGGAATATATATAATTCGTCTTGAGTTCTGTCCACAGGAAAGTCTCACCCAAACCCGTGCAATGGGCAGGACAGTCCAACGTTTAGGTGAAGCCTTATGACTGGTGAAGTTAACATCTCTTAATGATTACTGAGGCTGGAAGAGGCGACAATCGCCTACATGGCATCTTTCCTTGGATGCCTTTTCTCTCTCTCTCTCTCTCTCTCTCTCTCTCTCTCTCTCTCTCTCTCTCTCTCTCTCTCTCTCTCTCTCTCCACGGATTGGCCTAACCGAAAGGTGGCATGGGTCCGCCCACATCATCGCTCCTCCCACATGACTCAAAAAGGAACTCGATTGGTCAAGAAATCCCCAGGACGCTGACACCCTGCTGGCTCTGTCCTTCATTGCTGCTTCTTGTCCTCCGAGTGTTGAGGAGACAGCGTCCATGAGGCCATCATTATGGCTTACACCTTATGATTCTTCGAATGTCTACACGCACGAGTATGTGACAAACGAAGGCTTCGGTCCTTTGTCTGTCATCATACCGCCTTCCCTCCCTCGGTGGCATGATGACATAAGCAAGCCTACAGGTAACCACAGGTAAAGCTCGCATAACACACACACACACCACTCTACAGTTACTGACTGTCTCGTATATGCGAGGTACACTTCCTCATCAGTAAACGAAGTCAAAATGAGCACATATTGGCATTCTATAATTGATTGATGGCTACTAAAACTGGCATCACACAGCATTCTATAAGGAACCGAAGGAATAGCAATCTAAATTAACTAGGCTGCATTTAAGAATTATCCAGGATACTGTCATTAACTTATATCGGCATTCTGAGAACTTATTTTTTTGCGACATATTCAAATAATGATGGAACGCTTTCAATGTGGTTTTGTGAACAATTATTCTTCTGACCCGCGAGCTTTCGAAAAGACAGGCCTCATATTTTCATTATTAGGAATGTATCATAAAGTTTACAGTCTTTTGTATGAGTGGACACACACACACACACACACACACACGCGCGCGCGCTTTTAGAGCTTCGACTTTTGTGATGGAGCCTCAAAATGACTGGAATGTCTGGCTAACTATGCGTCAACGATTACAGAAACCATGTCACGCATGTCCTTTGAAACATACGAAGGCTATTGAATGACAGAGTTTAAAAAGGCCTTATAAGCTGTCGACATTTGTTAAAGTTCCCGCTGGATTCTGCTACGAAATGCACCACGATGAACTGAACGAGTTTGATTGAGACACTGAAATCCACTCAAATATAACGCTGGCTCCTGCATCCGTTCAAGACGTCCTGTCTCGGCCAAAGACAAGCATTTCAACCTACCAAGTACGTACAACAGGAGAGAGAGAGAGAAACTATTTTCCAGTTTCGAAGCCGACTGTCAAATGGGAAGACCTTTCTGCGGAGGGCCGTAGCCTGATCACCTTACCTAATTTGCATGTAACCAAGACTAATAAAAACACGTTTAAGGCTAAATTTTCTTCTCGAAAACAACCGGCCCTTCCCAAGGAGGCATGAACACAACACCACCTGATTTACTGTTATCACAGAGCGATTGCTATAAGGAAACTTAAAACCTCAATCTACATAATTATGTATTATCAACATAAGCAACGGACCTTCATTTTTAACACGATGACGTCACATCATCCCCGACGGAAGTTATTTATTCACTTGGCCTCCGGGGCTAGACCTTCAACACCGAGGGGTAATGGTTCATTGCAACAAATGCCCCTCATTACCTGGACACGGTCACACTTGCAGTTTGGTTTCAAATTCCATTTATATATCTACGTCACGGAATGTGATAAAAGTTTCACGGAACAGACAAAAACATAATTTCGCTCAATAGTTAAAAGAAGAGGAAGAAGAATGACTGTCGCTGATCATGAAAAATGCTCTCATTTTCCCAAGTTCTGCATGAGGTAGTAGCCTACCATCCCTGCAGGCCTACGTGGAATACAAACTGATGTAATGATGCTTAAAAAGCCCAGTTTACATACATATTATAATAAACCGCCAACATAAGCAGTGCGTGGGCTTTCCTGTCGAGCTCTCCTCCTCACTTACTGCCCACAGCCTTCTTCCTTGGTACACTTCTTCATACGTACAATAATATTCTAGGCACCACATTTACTTACCTAATCCATGACAACAATAATAGATAAATAAAAGTTATATTCACTTTTATGTGTCACCAGTACCCTTGGTAATGATACGACCGACATCCAGTAGTTAACTGGGCTTGAAACCTCATTATTTAAGTTAACCACCTGACACCAACTCTGCCAATACGCAAGGACATGCAATATAAAAACCAGGTGCCTTTGCCACCCACAAACACTTGCGATATAAATGGCACCAAATAAGAAGGATTTCTGCCAAAGCTTCTAAGGATTTTAGGCATGAACACTCAAACGTTTGTCCACCGCACTGTCTCGAGCCAGACAGACAGGCGACTGACCGACCAAATCACTCGTGACCTAATCACCTTCCCGACTGGGCCAGAATCAAGCACTTCTGGCAGCTACCTCACCTGCCCACCCACCTTTTTTTTGGGAAACTTTTCGGCTAAGAACTTTGCTTGTAGGAGGGAGGACTTACGTTAATTAAAGCACCTTTCTCTTCTTACAGTCTATGGAAGAATAAAATGGAATTGAAATCAACACAAGACAATATATTCTCTCAAAACTGTTTCACATTTTGACAAACACAGAGAGAGAGAGAGAGAGAGAGAGAGAGAGAGAGAGAGAGAGAGAGAGAGAGAGAGAGAGAGAGAGAGAGAGAGAGAGAGAGAGAGAAAGTTTTTTATTCAAATCCCAGCTAATAATATGGCAGGTTTGGGGAGGGGTGTGGCGTGGCAGAGGAATCGAGCTGTCAAACTGGCAAACGGCCGAGGAAAGACTGAGTGGAAGGTTGTCTCTTCACTTCTGGTGAAAGACGGAGATGTACAAGCGCGCTACAGCCTGTCTTTAATGTCCGCCGCTCGCGCGCGCTTGTGTGTAAATTTCTCACACCTATAACCCAGCATTCATGGATCCTATCCACCGAGAAACTGGTGCAAAATTTGTCACTATACAATCGTCCTTTTGTGCTTTTGATGACCATCATTGAAAAGCGTAATGATATTACCATTTTAAATACTGTATCGAGCTTGGATTAATGGCCGTGCCTTTAAATGATAGGAGAAATGAAAGTTGAGTCTCATTAAGAGCCGTCGTCCACCACCTGGTGAGCAGGCAGTTGACCTGTGATCACAGCTGTTCCTCTAATTTAAGCAGAAAGCTGCAAATTCGTGATGATTATTCAACAAGTACTCGAGTAACTGTCACAGTAAATATGGAGCTATAGATGAATTAAGTTACATATTGGCCATACTGATTCAGCAAGTACTTGGCCGTTGATTACCAATGTTGCCCAAATTGAGAAGCGGCAAAGAAACCTTAATTTTTCAAGGATTTTTAGACACTGGTGATGACATTTAAGGACCGTTTCATCTAAAGCCTTGCTATCAGATTTCCATCAACTAAAGTTTGTCTTTTACTTTTAGATAATAATTATTTTAAACTGCACCTATCATGCTTTTCTATTTAAGGAGTCATAGCACCACAAATCGCTATAGTAGGCTCGTTTCCACATGACCCAAGATAGACAAGGTCTGCCTGACATCGCTGTGTTTGTTTAAAGAGCCCAAATATACACACCAGGCCTCTCCCTCCCTCCAGCATCTTAGCACACTTAGGATGAAAATTCTGCTCTGGACCCCGAACCGCAAATGCGTTCAAGAACCTCAGAATCTTCGCGGAAATTTGCTAAGACAATTTCTCAAAACGTATATAACTCCCTTCCAGCCCCAGACTTGAAAGCCTACGGAAATCTTCGCAAAAGTTCCAAAATTCCAAATCCCGTGACCACAAGAGCCCTTTCCGTAACATTCTTAAGATTTCCAATGGTGGTCATTCAAACCTGCAACTCCTACAAAATCAAGAATGTGTCCCAAGAAACTCCATATTCTTACCAGAGTCCTTACTTTCACTTCGTAAGCTCTTGTGTATACTACAAACACCATCGTTCGCCTTCGTTATTAGACAGACACTGAGCCGCTGCCTCACAAGTTAGAACTTAGAGACCACTCGGCATGGTAGTAGTAGTAGTAGGCGGGGACTTGCCTTTGAAACGGCTCCTCCTCCTTCCTTGCGCATTTTATTCCTCCTTTGTTTATGTCTGTTTGACATCAAAGGCGAAGTAGCAGAGGAATTAGGTCGAGTCAACAGACAAAATACGACCAGAAATTCATGAAGTACTTAAAAAGGTTCGGTGGCCCAACCCAGGATTAGGTAGCCTGCAGTCCACACACACACACACACACACACACACACACACACACATATATATATATATATATATATATATATATATATATATATATATATATATATATATATACATATACATATACATATATACATATATATATATATATTCATGAAGCTACAAATGTCAACTGGAGTCGCTGAATAGGCTTTCGTCGCGGGTTCGTGTCCCCACGATTCCAATTCATTTATCACTTATATAAATTCCCCTTCGGCGACAATTCTCCAACGGAGATATACCGAGGTAGCGTGAATTTCGATATTAAGCGACATTTGTAGCTTCATGATTGTATAAAAATCACGGTGTGATAAAAATTTCATAACAAGAGCTGCGTGTTCCAAACGTACCAATGAACTGTCATGGCGGAGGTGGGTCATTGTCGAGGCTAGTACACTTTCCCCGCTCACGACGGGTAAAAGCAGTACGACATCTCGGCAAAAGACTTATACCTCTCTTGATGGCTCAATGGTTTACGTCAACTGGAGTCGCTGAATAGGCTTTCGTCGCGGGTTCGTGTCCCCACGATTCCAATTCATTTATCACTTATATAAATTCCCCTTCGGCGACAATTCTCCAACGGAGATATACCGAGGTAGCGTGAATTTCGATATTAAGCGACATTTGTAGCTTCATGATTGTATAAAAATCACGGTGTGATAAAAATTTCATAACAAGAGCTGCGTGTTCCAAACGTACCAATGAACTGTCATGGCGGAGGTGGGTCATTGTCGAGGCTAGTACACTTTCCCCGCTCACGACGGGTAAAAGCAGTACGACATCTCGGCAAAAGACTTATACCTCTCTTGATGGCTCAATGGTTTACGTCAACTGGAGTCGCTGAATAGGCTTTCGTCGCGGGTTCGTGTCCCCACGATTCCAATTCATTTATCACTTATATAAATTCCCCTTCGGCGACAATTCTCCAACGGAGATATACCGAGGTAGCGTGAATTTCGATATTAAGCGACATTTGTAGCTTCATGATTGTATAAAAATCACGGTGTGATAAAAATTTCATATATATATATATATATATATATATATATATATATATATATATATATATATATATACAATCATGAAGCTACAAATGTCGTTTAATATCAAATTCACGCTACTTCGAGAGTATCTCCGATGGAGAATTATCACCGAAGGGGAATTTATATAAGTGATAAATGAACAGGTACCACTGGGTACAGTAGACTCGGTAATGATTTATACCTCTCTTGATGGCGCGGTGGTAACGTCTACTGGTGTCGTTGAATGGGTCCATGTCAAGGGTTCGCGTCCCAGTGGTACTTGTTCATTTATCACTTATATAAATTCCCCTTCGGTGATAATTCTCCATCGGAGATACTCTCGAGGTAGCGTGAATTTCATATTAAACGACATTTGTAGCTTCATGATTGTATATAAATCACGGTGTGATAAAAAAAAAATTTCATATATATATATATATATATATATATATATATATATATATATATATATATATATATATATATAAACTAATAGCAGCTTAACAATTCACGTAACTTAAAGGTTTTCAATGTATGATAATTTAATGATAAAAAATCTTTTAGTGTGATCCATCACAAATCAAATATCAACAAAAGCTCATTTTATTTATATGAAAATATGCCATATTTTTAAAATTTCATTTCACTGTCGTATTTTTATTTTAAGGTCATTTGCCTTGAAAACATTCATCTGGTGTATGCGTCAAAAAGAGCTATTGTCTTTTATGCTTTAAAAATCTATAAAATATTGTATATTCTGATTATTAAGAGACATTTATATAAATCACATTGTGATACTAATTATACGACAAATATAATTAATTGATTTTTATTGTTAAAAAAGCCATTTTGAAGGCGTCTGTTCTGAAAGTTTAGGTGTTACCTTAGACAGCAGACGGATGGATTTCTGAAGAAGGAAGGAAGAGGAAGAGGAAGAGGACCACAACTGAAGGAGAACTGATTCCTTCCTGGTGAAGTGGAAGTGGAGAAAATGAAGTGGCAGGAATGGAATGAAGTGAAAAATGGAGAAGCAATAAATGAACAGGAAAAACTTGAAATGAAGTGAAATTGAAGAGAGAGAGAGAGAGAGAGAGAGAGAGAGAGAGAGAGAGAGAGAGAGAGAGAGAGAGAGAGAGTGGTCTTGTGATAACCCATGGGGGGAGAGAGAGAGAGAGAGAGAGAGTGGTCTTGTGATAACCCATGGAGAGAGAGAGAGAGAGAGAGAGAGAGAGAGAGAGAGAGAGAGAGAGAGAGAGAGAGAGAGAGAGAGGGAATGATCTTACTACAGAGCAAGCAATAATTGCTCTTTTTTATAGCACAAATAGAGAGAGAGAGAGAGAGAGAGAGACTGTACCACTAGTTTCAGAACTGAATTTCCCTCATCTGAAATGATTTTCTGTCTGCTTACTAAATGAAAATAAAAGTGTCGAAACTTTCCATTCCCAAATATGTGTGTGTCCAAGGCTTCTTATGACAACTCAATTGTTAGGACAGATTTCCACTTCCTAAATCTGGTCAGTCTGTCCAGCACCTGACTGACTTTTACATTCCTGGAACCATTCCACGACCGAGACAGTCAGTCAATCAACTCTCTAAGCTCAGATATCTTCAACAAACAGCGGTTTCCGATTGGTAATAACATTTCTGCTGCTTTTGCAAATGACGCTGTTATTTCAAATTACCGCAAAATCATTCGATTACATAACACACACAATTCTTTGTGGAGTTTTTATTTGATATTTGTTATTCTTGGACACAAAGGGAACCGAAAATTCTCACTACAAAGTTAAAGTTGGCCAAAATAAGATGTTTTGATGTCCTGATGTTCATTGATTAACTTTGCCGAGTTTTATCCTGAGGCTGAGATGTTTCCTGACACATCCACACATCATAAGGTCTCTTCTCTTTTGGCTTTCCTATTCACTCTTTGTCACGAGTCCTTTTCCAGATACGTCTTCTTATCACTTATTCAGCTGCTTGCATCTGCTTTTAAAGCCTTTTCAGGCTGCTTGTGCAGGCACTCTGGTGTGTTTGCACTTTGCCTCTGACTTCACTTTTTGTGGAGCACAAAATCTACGTCTTTCCTCGCCCGGACCTTAGCTAGCACTGACTCTCACTCTCTTATAGTATGGCATGAGAGAGAGAGAGAGAGAGAGAGAGAGAGAGAGAGAGAGAGAGAGAGAGAGAGAGAGAGAGAAGCCTTGTGCCGATACAAAATCTACCAAAAAATGTTCATCCAAATTCTTTCAATTTCCGAACATAAGTTCTTTTTTTTATCTTAGTACAATACTGGATTTACTTTCCTCACTCCCAGTATATATGATTCTAGAAGACATTCCAACATCATTCGGAGATTTCATTTGCCTCAAGTTTTTCTCTTCCAACATAAGATTTGGGTAAGTGGACTGTTGACGTAACTTAATCTATCGCCATAAGCTGACAAAAGTCAATTATATTTATTCATTCTTGCATTTCAGAACTGATTCTCCCTCCGTGAAAGAAGACTTTCATTTCACTTGACAAATTGAAAAAGTGTCTGCAACATTTGCAAGCATCGGTGGGCAAAGTTTTAAATGAGAGATTTGTACAGAATTCCAATTCCCAAATTCTGTCAATCTTATCAAAAGGTCGCCATATTTCCATGGCATAGTGTGGCTTGGGGAAGTGACTTGTATTCTCTATGTGATGTCAATAAGAAACATAAAGCTTTCTTGATGACCACAAACCCACAAAGACATCGATTTCAGAAAATAGGCAGATCACTTTCTAGTCACGGCATTTGTGGCATTTTAACTGTTATGTATTTAAGGGCGTGGAAAGGAACACCTGCATTCTATCTCCTCGTTTTTACCAACAAAGATCTTTGATATGAATTACTTTCTCTTGAGGCTATTGTCTTTGATTCACAAATCAAACACCTGACAGTCTGTTCCTCATACGTGTATGTTACAGTATTTCATATTGATGAAGTAACATTCTGATTACTGTGCACAGTGACCCATTTGTATCACTATTTCATTTTGCTTTTCTCTCTCTCTTTTTCAGATGGTTTTTGTGGCGAGTTTCCAGATCTTTCAAGCCAAAGAGTCATTTCAATGATTGACTTTTGTTTTTTTTATTACAATTCTCAATAAAGGAGTATTTGGCCTCCCGAATCTACTTTTGAATTAGTCCTTTTTATTGTGTATTTCTTGTTGCACAAGTTTGTGGTTCCAGTGTAAGAACAAACAGTAGCTGTAAGCTGTATGAATTACAGGTAGGAAAATCTATTGTAAGTTTACCAAATATATAAAATAAAATGTTTATACACCAACACAGAACCTGGAAACCAAAACTACACAATTCAGCTGACATTGCTAACAAAACACCAAATGTAAATGCTGTAGACTTTTTATTTTCAGCACTCAAAAATACACGAAACTCCTACAAAAATATTCTTGGGAATTCTCATACAGTATTTACATCTACATCAAAGTAGAGTACTGTACACTCTTTTATGCAGGTATTATACTATATTGTGACAGGACAACATGTAAAATTACAGAGCTGATATCTCAACTAAATTTGCCATGAATATGATCTGTTAAGTCTGTGCTTTTAAATCCATGAATGAGGAATAATGCTTGGCTTTACTTACTAATTATCTAATAACTTGAAATCAATTTTTTACAGCATCAGTTACAAATCTGCAAAATAACTCTATACATAATTTGAGCAAGAAAACTCCATTAAAGGAAATGTCAAGTTTCCATTTACACGATTCCTTACTGCACACCCGCAGTATGCTTCTGTTAGGTCACCTCAGGTCAAAATTGCCATTTGCAAGTCACCTTCGAATAATGCTGTTGTCACTTATCTCAGAGTCAAGAGACGAGCAATCTGTAAGAGACAGACAAGTCTTCTCAAGTCATGACTGTCATTGAACTGTCAACGTTAAGATGAACTGTTAGTTTCAATTAAAGTCCAAAAGCCAAGATGACGGTCAGAAGTCTTTATTCAAAGTGTTACTTATCTTACAAAGTTCTAAAAACTCGTCACAGTAGTTGCAACATAAGCTGCCTTTACTTCTTGCTTGGTTTAGATGAAGTTAGCTCTGTACAAGCACTGGTGCTTGCCCCTACAATCTGCAGAAATACACACACACACACACACACACATACACATACTTCACCTCCAAAGTAACTCTTGATATTAAAAGACATCAAAATGAATAAAAAAAAAAGAAGAGACCAAATGCCCTTCCATTGCTCAGTTTGTAAGTAGCTCCATACCACCTATAGTTACTATACATATGTGATAAAATCGTGGGGTAAATGAGCACTCAAGTTGTAATTAGCCTAGCATACAAATTAGACTCTAACCAGAAAAAACCTGGCTTTGAAGGACAACCACTGGAACAATGTGGGCACTGCAGCTCTTGCTACACAAAGCCATCAAACTACCAGATCGTGTTCAAAAAGTACTGACTACAAATAACATAACTATATTACTGAAGAATCACAAGACCTTCAAGAATATCAAGGCCTAGATCAGTCCCTGGAGAGAACAAGTTCCTCTCAAATGATATTACCAGGAGGTAAAGAAGGAAGATGCCACAGCTGTCCAACTTGCAGATAACAGTCAACTAATGTACACTTTTTAACACCCAGAAAAACCCTGTCTAACCAGTCAATTACACACACACACACACACACAGCAAGCAAGACAATGCTCCTTCCTACAGAACAAAACCCACTATAAGAACCTACCTGGGGACATATGTAACCAGTTTCCACCAAACAAACTAATATAATCAGCTGATTGTAGCATCTTAGTAACAGGATTTACTGTTGTTTCCTTTCCTTTAAAGGTAACAAGGGACTAAGGTTTTCCCCCAACCTGCAAACTGAGCTGACAGCAAATGCCAGAACTCTAAGATTCACACGCAAGAAAGAGGAGACAAAATTCAACACCAATTCAAAATGATCAATTCAAGATGGCTCAGTAACCATTCAATAATATGCATACGTGGATGGAACGCCAAATCGCATCAAAGTATCCAAGGAAACAAGCAAGCTGACCTAATGGTAAAAGTGCATTATTGAAAACCAAGACATCCACTAAAATGGATGCCCATCAGATCAGTAGTCAGCGTTTCAAATTCCATTAGAAATATAACCAAAGCCAGTGAGGCTGCTATCTACCAACTAGCAATGATTGCATTAACAGGGGAGGTAAAACACAGTTCTATATCTGTTAAACTAGATGGTATCAAATGCTGCTGGATAAGAGGCACCAAGAGAAAACTTATTCAAACTAGCAATGGCTGAAGGTATGGAGGCGGAAAAAACTTCAGGTGCTACAATTCTGTAAAGGCACGAAAATGGCAACAGGATTTTCCTGGTGTGGCACTGATTGCTTCCTTTAATGTGAAGAGAAATTCCACAGTAGGTCAAACTGAAGAAAGAGACATTGAAGAGAACAGGTCAGTGACTGAAGAAGCCTCCACTTGAAGCCAAGAGTACACCATTCAAATGACTGTGGGGGAAGGACCCTGACATCTGAATCTGATCCTGTAAAGTGCATTGAAAAAGAATCCTTCCTCATAAGTGTATGAAATAAACACAACAAAGCAGAACTAATAAGGCCAAACATAAAAGGGAGATCCAATGGACTTATTTCCTTGGTTGATGACAAACTTCCTCTAACTGAGCAAGACAAGTTGTTAGATCAGACTGCTGTTGCCTCCCTCTATTTCACAAGGATTATAAAGGCACCAAACTCTCTCAGGTAAGGCCTTGACTAATATGCAATTAAACATGTAGTGTCACCTCGTTCACCAAAAATCAGTTCATCACTTCACACAGAAACTATCTGAACTTTGCATTAACTATGATCACTGATGAACTGTAGATATTTTCCCCAATGTCTGTAAAGCATAAAACAGGTATTTAAATTGGAGTCATGCCAAATGGTTCTTTTACCTCTACCTCAGGCTCTCTAGAAGTTTAACGTTCCAATGTATGCCAAACAAATCTCATACCCTAGCATGAGACTATTCCTAGAACTTATACAAATTCAAGCCATGAATGTGTAAAGACAAAACTTTCTATTAATCAGGCACCAACAGACTTGAAGCAACACCATCACTCAAAACAGAAAATGATCATGCATTCAATACAGCATTGCAACATTTGGGACCAATGAACTTTAACCTAATGAACCTGCAATAAGTATGGAAAATATAAAGGACAGTCTTCCATAAGGCCTTTATTCAACAAAAGCACCTTCAGGTCCTTCCATTCAAGTACCTGAGATAATAGTATAGCTCCTTTCAACCTCCTCAGAAACAGCGGAGACCTTTCTATATGCAGCTCATATTTCAATCGTCTGCATGACCATGTGGACACCAGAAACTGAAATGAAATGAACACTGGCTCCAACTTACAAAAAATGGATCGGTATTACTCTTCAGAATCAGTGCTAACACAACCTATGAAATGACAATCAACTATTTACCAAACAGACTTCTATGTATTGGACCCATTACAACCTGTAGAAAACTATACACTTGACCTGAAAAGGAACAGTAATGAATAAAAGAAAAAGCAGAGACCAAATGCCCTTCTATTGATCCCACTACTCAGTAACGTAGTTTCCTGTCATCTCCAGCAGTTCTTCTATTGACAAGCAAAATTCATAAGCTAAATGGGCACTTGGCAGTCATTAGCCTAGCTTACAAACTGACAAAACTGAACAACAACACAAAGCTGGACAATCAATGGAGCAATAAATGGGCAAAGTTGCTCTTGCTATACAAGTTCAAGTAACCTGACCAGACTCAAAGAACACATGCTAGAAATGAATATAAATGTCACTCAACAATTACAAAACCTTATCACTTGAAGAATCTCCAGGTCTGTATCAGCTTACATGGAGAATAAGGTCCTCCAAAACTCATGTACGTCACTTTCTACAGTCATTAGGAAGGGCTCAGTTTCAAGATGCCACAGGTGTCCAGCCTAAATCTAACATTTACAGAATTCCAACCCCAGGAAAACAACCAACCATTCAGTGACACCAAGCTCCAACCAAGCAAAACAGTGCTCCTTCCCACACAAGCAGAGGCCATCACAAGAGCCTACCAGGAGACATCAATAACCCATATACAGTACTTCAAACAGGCTAATCAGCTGATTGCATTATTATTATTATTATTATTATTATTATTATTATTATTATTATTATTATTATTATTATTATTATTATTCAAAAGATGAACCCTATTCATATGGAACAAGCCCACAAACGGGGCCATTGACTTGAAATTGAAGCTTCCATGGAGTATGGTGTTCATCAGGAAGAAGTGGCAGAAGGTAAAGGCAAATGCACAAAGAAGAGATAATCACTTATTAAAAAAGAAAAAATAAATGAACGAACGAATAAATACAGTAGATAAAAATGTAAATATATAATTAAAACACCAGGGGAACTGAGGTGAATCTTCTAGCCAGGGCTAGAAGATTCACTTCGCAAGTGAGGGAGACAAAAATCAAGGA
Organism: Macrobrachium rosenbergii; assembly: GCA_039081455.1. Lineage (NCBI taxonomy): Eukaryota > Metazoa > Arthropoda > Malacostraca > Decapoda > Palaemonidae > Macrobrachium > Macrobrachium rosenbergii. Next base: position 238,753 of record JANJGK010000978.1, on the reverse strand, counting down.
TTATTCAAAAGCATCAATTTCCAGTCTCTCAGTGGCTGATCCTCCAACCAGCAACTTGCAAAGAAGGAAGGAATACCAAAGCACATCAAAACATTCATGGAAGTGAGCAATATAACCTAACTGCAAAACTGCATTATTAAAATTCAAGTCATCCAGTGAATATCAGTAGCCAGTTTCTTGAGCATACTGAGTAAATCAAACACCCTTTAGTATTGCCTACAGTGCACCACATGAGATGTGATAATGGTACTACAAGTATTCCCTCGCAGAACACTGACTAATATGCCTACAGAATTTGAACACCAAACCACATAAAAAGTCACTTTAAACTTTAAACACATAAATTTATTCATGGAAATATGAATACAGTATCGGATATATGTAAGTTAACCTTATGGCAACAATGCATTATTGTGAATAAAACTTCAGCCACAAAAGTGCAATACTATATCAAGATCCACAGTGTTTCAGGAAGGAGAAGTAAAGCCAAAGTTAGTGAAATATGCAGGATGAGAGGCATAATGAAAAAACTTGCTCACATACTCTACTAGCAAAGACACATACTGTACTGTACTACAGGCACAGAGAGAAAACATGCAGATGTTACATTAATGATGCCCAACAAAGCATAACTCATAGAGAAGCCACAGCTGAAAAGTAAGTTCTTGGGCACAGCTGGATACTGACAGAGACTCAGTAATCGCACGGTATTCAAAAAAGGTCTCGAGGAGCTGGATTTGGAATTCACTGGTTTTCTTTTTTAAAGGAGGCAAAATGAAAGGCTTGTTCAAGTCAAAGTATGTGGTGCCTTTCAGATTCAGTAACTAATAAGAGAAATGATTCTTCTCAGGAACTGGGCTGAATATTGAGCCTACAGTAAATGAACGACTGAATAATGAACTGCAGGTTATAAAGCCAGGAACTGGGGAACGGAAGAGAAAACATGTTCTAAACAAAAGGGGGACTAGCAACATATTGCTAATAGCACCAGATTTTCCACTTACAACTTTTACATAGTGCCTGGCGCACAAAGAAATTGGTGTAACTACTACCAAGAAGTGGGCCGGAACAGGTAAGCACTGCTTGACTGATATCCATATTACCATTCACAAGAATGGTAGACTGCATCAACCATATAACAGAAATGAAGAGAAATCAAGCTTAATGACAGAGCAAGAGTTTGAACCAACTCTATAAAGACATCTCATGGAAAGTGGTCAAGAGAAATGGGACAAAGCCCCACACAAGGGGAAATCCAATGTGTCTAGACTTGTGCACGGTAGCAGTACAAACCAACAAGAAGCATAAAGTTATACACCCACAAAGTCACAGCTCTCATGGTAAAAGGCAAATCCTTTATAACATCAGAAAATAAATTCAGAATGAGGTTTTGAAAGCATGGCTTATTTTTTACAAGGGTAATGTGCAACATCTTCATCAAGACTGCATGATTGAAAGCACAACAATTTTCTTTCAGACATTATCCATACTAGACTTACAAGCAAAGCACCTTCCAAAATGAATGCAAAGGGATTGTCCAGAGGATCAAGGTAGGCAAACAGGGAAGAATCCTTCACGTTAGTGGAAAACATATTTAAGTAGAATCTAGGAACTGAGTGATATAAAGTATCACTGACAATGTCTAGTGTTGACCCCTCCACTCCAGTGACTATATGCAGTGCTTTGTGAAATTTTTCTTGATAATTAAGAAAGCTGCATATATTATAGTTTAGATATGTTGACACAAGTTCACTACTGTACTACAGGAAACCATCGAACCATAGAAATCTATGACTCATTTTAAAGTCAAGGAAAAAAAATTCTTCATGTAAACCTATAAAAAATAAAATCCTTCAAACCTGAGAGAAATCCTGAATGAATTCAGGATTTCCGGCACAATGCCAAATCTCCAGTCCTGCAAGTGATTCCTAATAACCTAAGCAGTTGGAAGAATCAAGACACTTGCGTGTTTTGTTGGAAGAAGGAGAAAGTACATGAGGAATCCTTCCAGATGTGGACTCACTTTGCACAGTTACCAGGTCAGGGCGGACACACAACTGCAGTCACCACTTCGCACTTGTCAGATTCTTAACCTGAGAAACACCCAGCTGTTGTCTGGGAACTATGAGAGCACCAACATTATTTTGGGTTTTATGAAGCAGTCTAATCAGTAGGGATTGTTCCAAATACTACATAACTTGAGAGCACTGATTCAGACATTGAACAGACCAAAACCTTACATTATAGGTATGGAGAAATCATGAAACAGACTGGAAATACTTATGTATGCCTCTTTACATAATGCTGTGATAGACTAATTATGTTTAAGACCAAGTAACAACTAGAGAGAATAATAATAATGTTGGAGCAGTATAACATTTCTGTTGTCTCAACCCACAATGCTGACACGTCAAGGAACTTGCACAAAACCAATTTCACTTTCATGTTGCATAAACTCTACATGTCTCTCTGATTCCATTCTAAAAATTTACATGAAAAAAATTGCCTTAATATATTGAACATTTAATATAAATGAAAAAACTACCCAACCACATTCATTTCATTGGAAACTTTGATATAAATGAAAACAAACACTGCACAACACTCACGTTACACATCTCTTTCAATGTCATTTGTTACATTAAGCAGCCTTGAAATACATGGGAATACAAAAACAGTGAAAATTTCTGATTGCTACTACAGATACATAACGATTCACTGCAATAAAAAAAACGGACCGAGGCTAATGCACAATACACAGTCATCATCAACCTGAACCACTGTCTCATACACAGCAGCCATTTGAAAATTTTTTCTTGTTTCAGAAGAGGACAGACACCTGTACAGTTCATTTTTTATTCAATATTTCTGTTTCCTCCTCTACAACACAACTGCATTAACAATAACTGTATTAATAATAAGTGCACAACAATACTATAACAAAGTACATTGTCAAGTCACCTTTAGAAGCCTAAATACAACACTGAGGGCATTCAAATCCTTACAACAATTGAGTCAAGGGGTAAAACAAAGACATGAGAAATGAATGCTATTACACTGCATCCATTACAGACTGTCAAACAAGCAATAAACAAACCAACGCTGTCTAACTGTGGGACGTTACGTTACGTCACTCTCTCTCTCTCTCAAAACCTAACCAGGAAGCTTGAATGAACTTGCCTCTACCCTTTCCATGAAACTAAACTATCATCATCAATTCATTCCAGCTTTCCACTCCAAACCACCCAAAGAAAGACAAGGCAAGGCTGTATGATGGAGCATATTATTATTGTACTTTACAGGCAATCTTTGAAAAGTCTCTCTTTTATAAGGTGAGAGAAGTGACAAGGAGTACAGTGAATAACAGAAGGACTAGAACAGAACGTATTTGACACCAGCATTGCAAAATATATCCATTCTTCTGAAGTGAAGACAAACCTTGATTGCTTCTCAAAGGTCCTGCTGGAATCAGATGAGTCACAAGACAATTCGCCGGAGCAGGTGGTGAGGACGTGAAGGGCCCAGTCATTGTGAGGAAGGAGGGACACGTCAGTATCTGTAAGACGCGAATAACATCATATTTTTCAAAGAAAGGGATTAACAAAACTGTATCTGTAACTGACACCTTCCTGTCACGTGATGAACAACTGTAGGTCTCATTCAAGTTGGTTTGGCAGAGTCGGCGCAACACAGCTTGAAATAAGAAAACTCAGAGAATATTTCTCTTGCCAATAAAATTTACGTCCACATATTTGTAATGCAGGGTTTATACACCATGCACCCATTTTAAGGCATGGTAGCATGGTAAAAAATAGGTAAATTATAAATAAAAGGAGAGTTTCATAAGCATTGCTTTACCACAGAAACGACACTTGTATAATGTACACACACAGAACCATATAATTAAGTCGATTCTATTATGAAACAACTAGAACATGACCTGCATCAATGGGGATAAAGAAACAAAACTCACTGGAGATAAAATATTCTTAAACATGTCTGTCGATCTTGATAAAAAAAAGATAACGTCATCAAAATTGTGCAAATTATTTCACCAGCTAAAATGTTACATCTGGAATATCTCTACTCGCCCTGAAAGAGTGGCTAAGATTCCAGAGGTCCTCCTGTCAGGCTGAACACTCTCTACTCATGCTGAAGTTATCATTCAGACCTCAACCTCTTGTGATTACAAAACGTAACCTTTGGCAACATTCTGAAATATGAATAAAACTCTTTAGACGACTGTAATCAGAATCTCTACACCCGTGAGGGACAAAAGTGGAATGGGACATAAAGTTTAGGCCACAGGCCAAGAGTTTGCATCTGTGATGAGGTCACTCACTCTGTAAGAGAAATTGAGAGCAAAATGGTTTGAAAGGTGCAACAGGAGGGAAGCATCGCAGTTGCACTTTGATACAATTGTTAGGAAAGGTTGGAAAGCAAGGGGCAAGAAAGAGAATATGAATGGAGGTACAATAAAAGGAATCAAAGGGGTTGCAGCTAGGGGCCATAGAAGGGACACAGTAAATAACCTTAAGTAATGCCTACAGTGCACTATGTGAGGTGCACTGACAGCACTAACCCCCTACGGGGCTCAGAGACAAAAAGGAAGAATGAAAAAGGAATGATAAAAGTAGATAGTCTTCAGATGATGAAAACTGGAAGAGCTCCTCCCTCGACTCCACTCTCAGGAATAAGGAGCGATTTCCTAAAACCAGCTTCAGAATGTTGCTCTAAGCTAATCATCAAATATATGATAAGGTATTAAATTGCTAATGTAGGGGTGAATGCAGTGGTTGATAATGTATGGGTGGGTGAATGTAGTGGTTGATAATGTATGGATGGGTGAATGTAGTGGTTGATAATGTATGGGAGGGTGAATGCAGTGGTTGATAATGTATGGGTGGGTGAATGTAGTGGTTGATAATGCATGGGTGGGTGAATGTAGTGGTTGATAATGTAGGGTTGAATGTAGTTGATAGTGTAGGGGTGAATGTAGTGGTTGATAATGTATGGGTGGGTGAATGTAGTGGCTGATAATGTATGGATGGGTGAATGTAGTGGTTGATAATGTACGGGGTGAATGTAGTGGTTGCTAATGTAGGGTTGAATGTAGTGGTTGATAATGTATGGGTGGGTGAATGTAGTGGTTGATAATGTATAGGTGGGTGAATGCAGTGGTTGATAATGTATGGGTGGGTGAATGTAGAGGTTGCTAATGTATGGGTGGGGGAATGTGGTCGTTGATAATGTAAGGGGGAAGTAGTGGTTGATAAGTAGGAGTCAAAGCAGTGGTTGATAATGTAGGGGTGGAATTAGTGGTTGATCATTTTGCATTTGAAGTTAAATTTAAAAACCAAAAATCAATAAAAGAAGGAAATCCAACATCGACTGAAGAAGAAGAAGAAGAAGAAGAAGAAGAAGAAGAAGAAGAAGAAGAAGAAGAAGAAGAAGAAAGAGTCAGTTCTAAGAGCCAAGATGGAAGGCTCCACAGAGCTACACCTTCGCACTCTCACACCTCAAAAGCAACTGAACTAAATAACATTTGATGCCACGTTGTTTGCGGCCTTATAACCCGCATATAAATCCCGCTAAAAAAAGCACACACAAACACAAACAGGTGTCCGTATCAAAAGGCTTTTAGTCTTCCTCTCCGTAGCCATAAGGCTGAGAGATACGAACTGAATGACAAACCCAAGTTATACATGAGACTACATTTCTTTTCTGTTCTTAGACAGACCTGGGTTGTATCTCTCCCACCAATCAATCAATCAATCAATGAACTTCTTCCATGGTTTGTCCCTCCCGACTTCATGTATGGGCCTAGGTCATCTTCTTCGTCCCTCTCCATCCATCCAGCTGTCATTACCTACTTCTGTATAAACCCATACTATCTTTCTTAACGAGATAAAAACCAACGTTAAACCTCAGTGGTTTAAATCGAACCGCATTCGTCAAACCTCTCGCCTGACAAAGTCTGGTTCTGAAGGTAAAATGAGACGTTTCTTTTTGTATATTGAGGCATCGGTCTCATGTCGTATGCCATCATAACCTGCCTTCTTTCCTATGGCCTCCTCCTGACCTCCTTCTCCTCCGGTTCCTGATGCTCGACTGACTAAAGGCTTTGACATCGTCTTCTGACACAGTCATGATTTAATGAAGTTATTCCTATAAAGACTTTAGTACTGAAGACTGTGCCTTGATAAGTACTTAAATCAAGTTGAAGTCAGGATCAACGTATCGTATACGAACGCAGTGTTCGTCCCTTTTTTTTCTGGGCCACCCTGTCATTCTAGCATCGCCCCGACACCCAATCACCCTGTGATGGAGGACGTCTAGCCTCGGACAGGCCTCAGTGAGCCAAGAACTGATTTGAATTAAAAACAGAGAGAAGCCTAGCAAGAAGAGGCCGCCGTCTACAGGGGCAGGTGCGAGGCTAGAAAGCAAATCTCACTAGGCTCAGTGCGCCCGAAAGGCTTCCGTTTTCTGTCGCGTCTCTTTCAGCTCCGATTCCCTCGAGGACAGGCAACAGGAATTCCTCTATGGCTCTGAGATTGATTCTGTGAACTGCACCAATGGCGACTCTTGGAGGAAATCGGGACGAGTGTCAAAAGGCGCCGAAAATCGTCGTCAGGATCCAAAGACTTTGAAAGTCCGATGATGTCATGGTGGCTTCTGGACGGGGCTGTTTTCACTTTGAATCTTTCTCACCTCTTTCCTCTCTCTCTCTCTCTCTCTCTCTCTCTCTCTCTCTCTCTCTCTCTCTCTCATTAAAATATTCACGCTCGGCTTGTTGTTTTCACCAAAGTTAAAACAGAAACTCGAGGCGATTTTTAAGAGAGAGAGAATTAGCAATGAAAAGCCTCTAACTCCACGACAAACTTAAATGTTCTACTTGCCACGTTATAGGCCTAATGTCTTCAGTTTGCGCCTACAAAACTTACTGTATCTGTTTACAGCTGTAATTACTCTAAAATATTCACCGAATTTAGACGAATTATTTAATTTTTTTCATTTCCATTCCTCATGTATATCCATCGAAGCTTTCGTTCAAATCGCAAGTTAAAATGGATGAGCTTGAGACCTTTACAGTGGCTGTGGGATGACGCCACAGACCTCATTTCCAGGAACCAGGTCGACTAAAAATATATGAGGCCTTATTCATTCAACGGCAGTTTAAAACTGATGCATGAATGACATAGGTCTAGCGTCCTTTATACAGCAACGACATTTGCAGCAGGTGTTTCCAAAAGAGCAAATCTGCAACAGTGGCTTGGTTTCTTTTATAACTGATAATACGAGAGAGAGAGAGAGAGAGAGAGAGAGAGAGAGAGAGAGAGGATGAATGCTTCCCGTAGCGATCATTGCAAATGCTGACTTTATGCAGATTTATAACGGAGGTGAAAATTAATATCGCCACCAATACAAACGAAGCTAAAATTAGTCTGTGCTTACTGGAATAGGTCTAGGCAGGCTCTCTCTCTCTCTCTCTCTCTCTCTCTCTCTCAAAAACTGCCTCGACTTTCCTATTTTTTCCCACTTCGGTGAAAAAGTCAAACCAAACTTAAATAAATTAATGAACAACAGAGAGAGAGAGAGAGAGAGAGAGAGAGAGAGAGAGAGAGAGAGAGAGAGAGAGAGAGAGAGAGAGAGAGAGAATTTGCAATAATAAGCATCTATCTCCGATACAAAGTTAACAAATGCTGTAACTGTTACATTGTAGGCCTATTGTCTTCAACTGTGGTTATAAAACTAGATGTATCTGTACATTTATAATTAATTCATTATAACATAAAATTCAGTGAATTTTAGTATGTATGGTTTGTGAACTATCAAAAATCTCCTTTCCCAATATATAGCCGATGAAGCTCCCGTTCAATTTCACAATCTGGAACCGATGAACTGTAGACCTAATGGCTGTGAGATGTGACCAAAAGTTTTATTTTCCTAGAAAAACAAAAGCACCTAAAGCCATAAAGTATCACGTAACAAATGCATGAATGACACCTTAAAAGAGTAGGCCTATGACGCTCTGCACGAACAGAGAGAGGAAGGGGTGTAACTGGAACTTCTTCTTCAGAAGTTCAAGCGAAAATGCAGTGCATTACTGCCCTAATACTATCCTTCTTCCACTCTGATACATTTTTATCTATTTATCTATTTATTAATCTTTTTTTTGTTGTTGTTGAATAAATAGTTTCTCTTCTTTCTGTATTTCCCTTCATTCCCCTGCCTGCTTCCTTCTAAGGAACGCCTCAAAATATTCTTTGGAAGCTTCTTCTGGAATCTCGAGTCAGTGGCCCCTGTGGTGGGCTTCTTCTTGTTCCATATATATCAACAGGTTTCAGCTACTGAATAATAATAATAATAATATAATAATAATGATAATAATAATATCATCATTTGTCGCCTTTGTTTCAGAAAGAGCAAACCTGCATCACATGACTTTCCAATAAGACCCTCCTCCCGAGAGGGGCGGAAGAGAGAGAGAGAGAGAGAGAGAGAGAGAGAGAGAGAGAGAGAGAGAGAGAGAGAGAGAGAGGCGTCTATGCACAAATGGCCGAGGTAACGTCGCCCCTATTCCACGCACCAACAAGGCTGCTTTTTGCATCACTCGTTGTGCCGCTGCAGCCTTTTTTTTTTTCTTTTTTTTTCAAGAGGTGGCTCCCGTGATCTGTTATCAGTTAGTTCCTCTCTGACGGATAATTTTAGACAAAATTCTCTCTCTCTCTCTCTCTCTCTCTCTCTCTCTCTCTCTCTCTCTCTCTCTCTCTCTCTCTCTCTCTCTCTCCACGGCCAACTCTGCTTCATCCCCCAGAGGCCGAGTTCCCTGTTTTCGCATAAACTCCCACAAAACGGCTGCATTAGGCGTCGACTTTTTTTATTAGCAATTTCTTTTCAAAGGTACAGTACGTCTTTTTAAATAATAATAATAATAATAATAATAATAATAATAATAATATCTGACGCCTTTGACGGCCACAGGCTGTATACAAGGCAGACCAATAGTAGGCCTAATGCTCCATTGATCATAGAAAAACCGTTTCTTCAGCTTATTTGAAACCACACAAAAGGCGTCTTCTGAGGAAAATGGCTTCTCCTCTAGATTTCACATCACACACATTGCAGAAGGAGTTAGGATTCCACCTCAACCCCTCCTCCTCCTCCTCCTCCTCCTCCTCCTCCTCCTCCCACTCCTCCTACAGTGTGGATTACCTCCCCCTTTCCCTGTGGGGAGGACCCCCCCTTCCCCTTACAGAGCAACTTGCCAGAGCGCTACGCGGGAACTTTGTCCCTCTATTATTATTGTTATTATTATTATTATTATTATTATTATTATTATTATTATTATTATTATTATTATTATTAAGGGTAAATAAAATTAATGTCAGACTTAAACTGTAGGGCTTGGGGTCCGTGGATGAGGGTATGGGACCCCACCGACCTTCAGTCTCCGATTTCGATCCCCGATATTCGGACCTCAAAGCTCGAACCTCGAATTTCGTACCCCCACTTTTCAGACCTCAAGGCTCGACCCTCGAATTTCGAACCTCCAAGATCAAAACTCGAATTTCGAACCTCCAACATCAAACCTCGAATTTCGAACCTCAAATCCCAAACCTTGATTTTCGGACCTTGGGTTTCGATCCTTCAAGCTCGAACCTCGAATTATGAACCTCAAATCTCGCACCCCAATTTTCATACCTCGAATTTCGAACCTCCAAGCTCAAACCTCGAATATCAAACCTCAAAGCTTAAACCTCGAATATCAAACCTCAAAGCTCGAGCCCCAATTTTCAGACCTCGAATATCGAACCTACAAGGTCGAACCTCCAAGATCGAACCTCGAATTTCGAACCTCCAAGCTCGAACCTCGAATTTCGAACCCCAATTTTCAGACCTCGAATATCGAACCTACAAGGTCGAATTTCGAACCTCCAAGATCGAACCTCGAATTTCGAACCTCCAAGCTCGACCCTCGAATTTCGATCCTCCAAGCTCAAACCTCGAATCTCGAACCTCCAAGCTCGAACCTCGAATTTCGAACCTCCAAGATCGAAGCTCAAATTTCGAACCCAGACTTCCGAATCTCGAATTTCATACCCCAATTTTCTGACCTCGAACTTCAAACCCCATATCAAACCCCAATTTTCGAACCTTTCGAACCTCGAATTTCGAACCTCCAATCTCGACCCTCGAATTTCGATCCTCCAAGCTCAAACCTCGAATCTCGAACCTCAAATTTCGAACCTCCAAGCTCGGACCTCCAAGATCGAAGCTCAAATTTCGAACCCAGACTTCCGAATCTCGAATTTCGAATTTCAAACCCCAATTTTCTGACCTCGAACTTCAAACACCAACTTTCGAACCTTGAACCCCCGATTTTCGGACTTCGAATTTCGAACCCCCGATTTTTGGACCTCGAATTTCGAATCCTGATTTTCGAACCTCGAATTTCGAACTCTGAATTTCGAACACCAATTTCGGACCTCGAATTTCGGAACACGATTTTCGAACACCGGTTTTGGACCTTGAACCTCGAATTTCGAACCTCCAAGCTCGAACCCAAAATTCAGAATCTCGAATTTCGAACCTTAAAGCTCAAAGCTCGATTTTCGACCCCGAAATCTCGAACGTTCAAGCTCGAACCCAAGAATATCGAACAACACGGGTGACGTCACCCACTGCAAATTGATCTCGCCTTTCGAACTGCATAAAAGGCAGCTTCTTGGTCTGCCAGGGACGAATACATAATGCAATCGCAGCTGCATAATATTGCTGATTCAGAGCACAAGGCTGCCGCAATCAGAGCAGTTTCGCCTCAGTCATCTAAAATATGTCAAACCAATGGACGGCATTTCTCAGTATTCAGGAAGAATAAAAAGAAAGTTTGCCCTCAATATTGCCAGTCCAACTCTTTCAGAATGAAATTAAAGTTAAGTTATAGGTATTTTGAAGCTGGAAATGTTTATATTTTAATGTAATTTGCATGGAAAAAAAATGTATTATTCCAAGATGTTTCAGTCATCATCACTATACTGATCCGTTCATTGACAATTCCTCTTCATATGACCACAATGGTCCTTCCTACCTTCAGCATTGCCCAATAATTTGAAGATCATTTGGTCTCATAGAATGATGATTCCTTTGCACATCGATTTCTGCAGTTGAGTTGAGGAAGCATCTGTACTCGATCTGTTCATGATGAGTAATGATAGTATTATATTTTAAATATGGTTTGTTATTCTTGAATGATATTGATTATGTTTCTTTTCGAAGAATATCCCGCAAAAAATGGTTAAAAGTATATATTTGTTTCCTGCAAGTGTTTGATCAGAGTGATACATGGCAGGAAGGAAGGACCTTCTTCCTGCCAACGAACAAAAGGCAGTCTGGTATTTCACGCAGCCTGTAGTGAGTTCAGAAACCTGAATTTAATATATTCACTTTTGATTCCATCCATCATTCTATGCTCAGAACTGCTGCTGCAGTGTTCTTACCCAAAATACGATATGTTGAATTTCATTTTGTTGGTCTGCCTGGCTCTTCATATCGTCTATGAAGGGCGGTGGCATTTTCGCTCTGGGGGAGGACTGTAGGCAAGTGGGGTTTCATCGTCTTCCCTGACGTCGAATTTCGAGTCATTTTTCCTTTGCATGAAATACTCATTTCCAGATGAAGGTGAACTTAGTTATCCCTAAAGACCCATCGTTTTTAATTATGAGAAAAAGATGGGAATGGGAATAATCTAACTGGTTTCCTCACCCATCTGAGAAAATGCAATTGTCCACTTGCGCTGGTTTTCTTCGGCGGCCAATAGGTGGCGTGAACAACTTGCTTATAGTCAAAATTGCTGTACATTTTTGGGTGGAGAAAGGGCCGCATGGGGACCACGTGGCCGCCTTAGAGTTTTCGGAGGATTGAAGACATAATTAATGTACGATTTCATTAATAGATCAGTTTGATACCATTTCATAGCATAATTAGTGAAAAATTCCCAATTTTCGTTGGTTTAGTTGGTAGGCTGAAACTGAACTCAGACTGAAACGTAATGTAGCCTTTGAACACATGACAGCTTCCTGTAATCACATGATCATTACAGTTTAGTTTCATTGAAATGAAACTGAATCAAGACAGTTGAATAACTCCGATATGTATACCAGCATCGTTGCCTCACCAAAGAAGGGCCTGAAGATGCCATGCAATCATTTGATGAAAGAATCCGCATCCCAGAAGGCTCCTATAAAGGACAACAAACATCCGCCCTCACTGCAATGTTGCAGATGGAGGTGCAATGTGAAATATGATGATATTAGGAGTAATAAGGTATGGTTGCAATTATTGCAAAATTAGTATAAAATAGCAAAACAATCTTCCCTTCTAACTAGATGTTTTTTGTCTTCTAATGATGAATGCTTTCGAAACTACAATGTTTTGCAATCATAGCAACAGGCAATGTTGAAAGCAAGAATTTTTTTCTGGGAGCAAACCATCTTTACTTTGAATTTAGATAAAATGCAGTTACTAGGTGTTCAATGGCTTGCAGGCATGCAGGCATAATTGGCTTTTATTAAAATGGGTTTGCAATGCTGCAATATTTGCCAGAAGGCTAAATTCATGACAATAACAGGTCTATCGCCTTAGGTTTTTCATAGGAGCTTGCAAATTTTATTTGAAATTAGATAAAATGTAGTCTATTGGATTCTGGGAGGTGCAAACCAACTATTGAATCTGCAAACCGAATAAAAGGCAGCCAACTGGGACTCTAATGTCAAATCTGCGTTCGAAATCACAATATATTGCAATTTGCTTGCAATACGACAATGTTGCAAGCCAGCCAAAGTTCTCTTACATGGGAAGGATATGATTTGATTTTTTTTTTTTTGGGGGGGGGGGGGGGGCTCTAACCCAACTTTTCCCTCAGACAGGATAGAACCGAGTCTTTTTGGGTCTCTAATGATGCATATACCTACGGAACTGCAGTATATTGCAGTTTCCTTGCATTATGGCAATGCTGCAACCGAACCAAGATTTGTGAGAAAGCAAAGCTACAGCCAAGGGATTTGTTCGTAAGCCAAATTGATCTTCCTTTCGAACTGGATAAAAGGGAGCTTATTGGACCTCCAATGAAGAACATGCATAGCAGTTGCAGAACATTGGTGATTCATACCATTATGCTCCCATAATCAAAGAAGTTATTCTTAATCCTCTAAATAGCGTGAAATTCATGAGCTGTAATTCTCAGTAATTTTGGAGAATAAAAAGAAAGTTTGCCATCATTATTCTCGATGAATTCTTTCAGAAGAAAATTAGTGTTAAGTTAGTGCTATTTTCAAGTTGAATATGTTTTTTTATCTTTGTCTAAAATATAAGATATATTACCCCAACATAAACTATACTTCAACCGCTCTGTGACAATTCATGTTTTTATTACCACAGTGATCCTTCTTACTTTATGCTTTGTCCAAGACTTTTCTGATATTTTGGTATCACAAAATTACGACGCAAATATACGTCAGTTTCAGCAGACGAGTTGAGGAAGAATCTGTATTTGATCTGTTCATGACAAATATTAGGATTATAAAATCTTAAACACTAACAACATGGTTTGCGAATCTTGAAGGATATTGAGTACGCAAATAATGATAATTCATTTCTACTTATTATTTCGTAGGATCCCCGCCCCCCCCCCCCAACCCCCTTCAAAAAATTATGTAAATTATATGTATTTGTTTCCTGCAAGTATTTGTTCAGAGTAAAAGATGACGGTACCTTTACGCCTGAGAACAGTAACAGCAGAGTTGTCGGAACTGCCAATCTGTCCAGCTTTTAAAGTTGATAAATCAAAGATAGTTTACTATTAAAGTAGTCTGTAGTAACTTCAAAAACACGAATTTTAATCAAATACCTTTTTACTCTATTATTCTATGCTCAGAACTGTAAAATTCTTGCCCAAAATCCGGTGTTAAATCTGGTTATGTTAATCTGCTTGGATCTTCTTCCTTCATGTCGTCTGTGACGTGCCTCGTCATTTTCGCTATTTGTGATCATTTTAGCCCAATTTTTCCTTTTTATGAATTATTTTTTCCCAGCTGATGCTGCATTTAGTGACCTTAACACAATTAACATGTTAAGTAATGGGGAAAGCTTGTCATAAAAATAATCTAGCTAACTCTCACGCCCACCTTTGAAGATGCAGTGGTCCACTTGCGCTGATTTTCTTAGGTGACAAACAGATGGCGATACCGACTTGCTTATAGTCAAATTTGCTGCACATTTTTTGGTGGAGAAAGGACCGCATGGAGACTACGTGGCCGCCTTAGAGTATGCGGAGAATTGAAGACGAAACTGAAATCAGATTTCATTCTTTATTTTGATACAGTTTTCTGAGATAATGAAAGGAAGAAGATTCCCATTGGTCGCTTCTTAAGATTAGAGGAATGAAAAAGAACTCAAACTGAAACGAAATATTTAGTCTTTGAACACATTATTATTAACCCCTATAACCACATGACCTACACAGTTTAGTTTCCTATATATAAAACTGAATCAAGACTATAAGCAATTGCTATATTTGTACCCATTTGATTAACCTACAAAATAAGGATATGAGAACGACCTGCAATCATTTCATTTCACTTCAATTCACGTTCTCAGAGTGTTGTCATAATGGACAATTTATATACGTCAAAATAGCAAGGGCAAATGATTCTATGTTAATGGGGTATTTATATGTGAGAGAGAGAGGTAGCAGCCGTTCATGAAATACTCATTACATTTTCTATCTATCTATCTATCTCTGACTTTTTATTGAACAGCAAGAAACATTATTGGTGTCCGTGAATCTATATGTTAAATGATGTCCTGGAAAAATAATGACTAACACATGTGAATAATAATAATAATAATAATAATAATAATAATAATAATAATAATAATAATAATAATATAATAATAATAATAATAATAATAATAATAATAATAAGGCAAAGAGCCAGAATTTCGTCTTACAATTATCAGAAAAAATGTAAGAAATTTTGAGAGAGAGAGAGAGAGCACCCCCTTCCCGTGGTTGACTTTTCAGAAAATATATATATAATTCACGGACCACATTTTGTAGTGAAGTGACCACGACTGGAATGCCTACCAAATCAAGAAGCGTGGACACGGAAAGTGAGTCATCTCTATTGAAAGTGATCTATGAACAGTTAACACCTGATATAGACACCTTCAATAGGAGGAAGTTTAAGAGACCTCTCCCCATATATTGGGTAATACTCCATAACGGTTTTATCATTATTATTATTATTATTATTATTATTATTATTATTATTATTATTATTATTATTATTATTATTATTATTATTCAGAAGATGAAGAACTCTATTCATATGGAACAAGAAGCCCACCAAAGGGGCCATTGACTTGAAACTGAAGCTTCCGAAGAATATTAAGGAGTTCATTTGAGAGAAATAATATTTCATATTTATCGACATCTTAAAATTATTCCTTCCTCTTGGTAGTAAACAATCATGTGCTTTGTTTTTTAATGTATTCAACCTAGGACGATAATGATTTACGAAAATGTCATTAAAACTGCTGTTTGGTTTCGTTCTCCAATAAATGAAAATCTGATCATATTTGACCACAAAGGCGATGCTGGAATGATCTAAAAGTTTCAAAAATTTTCCAGCTCCTGGAAGGACGAGAGAGAGAAATCACTGGCGCATGCGCCCAACGCTGCTATGGCTCAGAAAAATGTAAATTTCAAAGTTTCCAAAAACAAAATCTGATTAAAAACAAGGCGAAGAGTTTAAAAATGGATTCATTGAACAATTTTATGCTCGTGAAAATATGGACTACATCGCGGAGGAGAAGAATGGTGTCGACGTTGCAGCCTTCGGCGATTTATAAAGCGGGAATGTTTTTAATACTGTCACGTTTGGAACTAAGTTCTGCACTCGAGATAAGCACGGGAAGGAATGAGGACGAGAGGAGGACCCTGGAATAGAGGCTTTCGAGGACTTTCACGAGAAGAAAGCAGAGAGATAGAGAGATTGATGAGATTCGTCTTGCCAGAATTACCATTTGGATCAACAGATCTGTGAAGTCTCGTAGGAATCAAGAGGACTTTTCGCCGTCTTGGAATCCTTCCTTCAGTCAGTCTCTAGCTCCTGGAGGCACGAGAGAGACGCCATGTATATCAGGAATGGAAAACAAAGGAGTGGTTGCAGCGATGCTGAAATGGCCTAAAACCTTCGGAGTCTCCCTTGAACGTGCTTCAAAATCCCTCGGTCTCAGCTCCTGGAAGGGCGAGAGAGAAGAAGAGCCATTCGCGGATGCCCCCAGCGCTAGAGCTCAGTGGAACTCCAACTTCAGAGTCTCCAGAAGCAAGCTCCGAAATCCTTCGAGTCTCCTTGAAGCCTTCGGAGCTTTGGTGTCATATTCGAAAAGTAGGGATAAGGAGGGTCTGAACCACAAGGCAGAGGGGCCCGAAGGCGCCCTAAGGATGCCTTCCCTTGAAGGCACCCTTGACTGGGGAAGTTCCTCCTCAGAGGCTGCTTCCCTGGAGGTAGGCAGGTTTCCTGCCAGGCTGGGGAAGCGGGCCTGAGGAGGGCCTGAACCACAAGGCTGAGGGGCCCCAAGGTGCCCTAAGGAAGCCTTCCCTTGAAGGCAGCCTTGACTGGGGAAGATCCTCCTCAGAGGCTGCTTCCCTGGAGGTAGGCAGGTTTCCTGCCAGGCTGGGGAAGCGGGCCTGAGGAGGGCCTGAACCACAAGGCTGAGGGGTCCCAAGGTGCCCTAAGGAAGCCTTCCCTTGAAGGCACCCTTGACTGGGGAAGATCCTCTTCAGAGGCTGCTTCCCTGGAGGTAGGCAGGTTTCCTGCCACGCTGGGGAAGCGGGCCTGAGGAGGGCCTGAACCACAAGGCTGAGGGGTCGCAAGGTGCCCTAAGGAAGCCTTCCCTTGAAGGCAGCCTTGACTGGGGAAGATCCTCTTCAGAGGCTGCTTCCCTGGAGGTAGGCAGGTTTCCTGCCACGCTGGGGAAGCGGGCCTGAAGAGGGCCTGAACCACAAGCCTGAGGGGTCCCAAGGTGCCCTAAGGAAGCCTTCCCTTGAAGGCAGCCTTGAGTGGGGAAGATCCTCCTCAGAGGCTGCTTCCCTGGAGGTAGGCAGGTTTCCTGCCAGGCTGGGGAAGCGGGCCTGATGAGGGCCTGAACCACAAGGCTGAGGGGTCCCAAGGTGCCCTAAGGAAGCCTTCCCTTGAAGGCACCCTTGACTGGGAAAGATCCTCTTCAGAGGCTGTTTCCCTGGAGGTAGGCAGGTTTCCTGCCAGGCTGGGGAAGCGGGCCTGAGGAGGGCCTGAACCACAAGGCTGAGGGGTCCCAAGGTGCCCTAAGGAAGCCTTCCCTTGAAGGCAGCCTTGACTGGGGAAGATCCTCCTCAGAGGCTGCTTCCCTGGAGGTAGGCAGGTTTCCTGCCAGGCTGGGGAAGTGGGCCTGAGGAGGGCCTGAACCACAACGCTGAGGGGTCCCAAGGCGCCCTAAGGATGCCTTCCCTTGAAGGCAGCCTTGACTGGGAAAGATCCTCCTCAGAGGCTGCTTCCCTGGAGGTAAGCAGGTTTCCTACCAGGTTAGGGAAGCGGCCTGAAGAGGGCCTGAACAACAATGGTGAGGGGACCCAAAGTGCCCTAGGGGAACCGCCCCTTAGGAGCACCTTTTTCAGGGGAAGGACCTCCTCAGATTCTCCGATGACGTCATCAAATCAGGAAATAAGAAAGTAAGGAAAAATATGCTTTTTCTTCCTACGTAATGCAATGACGTCATTACAACCACTTTTAATAATAATAATAATAATAATAATAATAATAATAATAATAATAATAATAAATAATATTAATGATAATAATAATAATAATAATAAGGCAACTGAGGGAGAGAAAGAGAGTGAGTGAGCGTCAGTCTTGAGGGCATCAGTCTTGCAAGTGTCAGTCTAACAACCATCAGTCTTGGGAGCATCAGTCGAAAGAGTGTCAGATTAATGATCGTCAGTCTAAAGAGCGTCTGTCTTGCAAGTTGCAGTCTAGCAAGAGTCAGTCTTGCGATTGTCAGTCTAGCGAGCATTAGTGAGTGTTAGTCTAATGATTATCAGACTTGCGGGGGTCAGTCTAACAAGCATCAATCTAATGAGCTTCAGTCTTGCGAGCATCATTCTTGAGAGCGTCAGTTTAACAAGCCTTCCTGAGCGTCAGTCTTGCATATGTCATTCTAATGAGCATTAGTGAGCATCATCATTGCATACCTCAGTCTAACGAGCATTAGTGAGCGTCATCATTGCAGAAGGCAGTCTAACGAGCGTCAGTGAAAGTTTTGCATTGTGTCAGTCTAATAAGCATCAGCGAGTTGTCAGTCTTGCTTGCATGTGTTAGTTAACAAGAGTTAGTCTTCCGAGCGTCAGTCTAACGAGGCGTCACTCTTGCGGGCGTCAGTCTAACGATCATCAGTGAATGTCAGTCTTGCATGTGTCAGTCTAATGAGTATCAGTGAACGTCAGTTTTGCAAGCGTCATCTTAGTGAGCACCAGTCTAATGAGCGTCAGTCTTGCGAGTGTCAGTCTAACAAGCATTATCATTGCAGAAGGCAGTCTAACAAGCATCAGTGAATGTCAGTCTTGTATGTGTCATTATAATGAGCGTCAGTGAGTGTCAGTCTTGCATGTGTCAGTCTAACGGGAGTCAGTCTTCCGAGCGTCACTCTCGCGGGCGTCAGTGAACGTCAGGGTTGCATGTGTCAGTCTAATGAGCATCAGTGAGCGTGAGTCTTGCGAGCGTCAGTGAGAGAGAGAGAGAGAGAGAGAGAGAGAGAGAGAGAGAGAGAGAGAGAGAGAGAGAGGTCATGGCGGGTAAGTTATTATCGGCCTCTGTGATTCTTCTTCTTCCTTTATCAGCTGATTTCCTCAAGAGGGGCACAATCTCTCTCTCTCTCTCTCTCTCTCTCTCTCTCTCTCTCTCTCTCTCTCTCTCTCTCTCTCTCTATGTCTGTCTCCATCCCTCTCCTTCTCCATCTGAGGGAAAAGGAGTCATGGCTACCAATCAGATATTCAGGGGTGGGGGGTGGGGAGGGTGTGATTGCCGTATTCACCTTAATTTTAATATAATATAAAATAATAATAATAATAATATAATAATTCAGCGAAGGAAATGAACATCAACCTGAACTATGAGAAGCTTATGTAAAGTTCCCGCCCGATTCTCAGTCGAGTCGCTCGAGGCGGGTGTTGGGGATGGTGGGGGAGGAAGTGGTGGTGGAGAGGGTTGCTGGAGTTTCGTCCTCCCCCAAAAACCGGTTTACTGTTGTATGGGAGCAGTTCCGTATACACACACACACACACACTCAATCTCTCTCTTTAGCACAAGAAGGCTCTCAGACTTATCCAATGGACAGCAGCAACTGACGGCGTACAAGGGGGGGGGGGGCAAGGCACCCTCCCCCCCTCAAATGGTCACAGGTTTGACCTGCTCTCCGAAGGATAAGAGTTAAGTAACCTCCTGAAGAAGGATAAGAGCGAAATGACAGGACTCGAGGAGGACCCCCACCAGAAGCTGTAACAGCTTCGGCTGTTACTGCAGGGCACGAACCGTTCCTAGTCCCGCAGCCCGGACCATTCAGATGCAACGAACGAGATACCGACTGTAACCCCTACCGATATTTAGGAGTAGACTTGTAAAGGGTGAAACTGACCGTCTGCCGAAAATATATGGGTGGCTTACTTAACAAGCACCACTAATTGCTTGTTAGATTTTGGGTCTAGATCCAGTATATGAGATACCAGATGAAACTAATATATAATATATCCCTGGACTCTCCTGATTATAGAATGACCAGTGACAGACGTACTAGAGGGTGGGTTCCCCCTGACAGACACACTGAAAACGGGGGGTTAGCTGGATCTAGATCCAACTTAGGAGATACCAAGTAAAATTTACACTACAATAGCACTGCACATCCTAGAGTACTATGGTGGTCATGACAGACATTTTAGTGGTTGGTTATCCCCGGACAGACACCCACAATGAGTGGGGAGGGGGAGACAGGATCTACATCCAACATTGGAGATACCAAGTAAAATTTGCTAGGAGAGCTGTTAATCAGCTCAGTGGTCTGGTAAAACTAAGGTATACTTAACATTTTTTGCACTACAATAGCACTGCATATCCAAGAGTTCTGTGTTGGTAATGATAGACATTTCAGTGGGCGGTTACCCCCTGAAAGACACACCCTAACGGGTGGGGAGAGGGAAGGGCAAGCCCTGATAATTAATATCTGTATAGACTACGTATAGTAGGCTGCTGTTCACCAGTAATATACATTATCGTGATATATTAATACATCTTTTTTCTCCTTTCTATATACTTTGTATTTATTTTATACTAATATTATTTGTTTGTTTCATATAAATAGCAGTCATCTGTAGGCCTATAATAATTCAGTAATATTATTTTGTCAAGCAAGCAACTGACTTCAATTGCATTACTCGCTTTATATTATCTTTGTTTACGAGATGAACGTTGATATTAGCGAAGGCTGGAAGACTGGCACTCTAAAGCAGCATGTAAGTTTTTATCATTATTCGATTAATTGCTATAAAATGTCTATGTACATAACGCTTGTTAAATAGAGTAATACGCAACTATTGAATAGACAGTAATACATATGTAAGATATACGCTATAGTCAGAGTACAAAGCATAATAATTGCGCTATTGCCTACTCAGTTTGTTTTATCGAAGTAGGAATACCTTCTTTTGGTTTCAACTGACTTGCATACTAATGAACTCGTGGATACATTCAAATTGTGTATTATCAGTTTTAGGAATGAATATCGTTGTTACCATTAATCGATTTTTTTTTCGCCTGGCGTAGAACTCGTCAAACATGATACCTGGCTGAGGAAGGACGCAGATGATCTCTATTTCTTAAAAAAAATCAATTTCCCCACACACAAGTTATTCCGAACATTTCCATTCTCTCAAGAAGAATATGAATACATATAAGAGCAAACTAGACCAAAAAATTAATCACCTAACATAAATGTAAAGAAAGCAAGAGAAATGAAAAATGAGAACATAAACAAGCTCAGGGAAGTTAGCCTACTCTGTTTACTGGAGGTACTGTCAGAGTGTAATACTAAGGAAGGCTGCAGATCAATATTAGAAGCTGCTCAAAAAAAAAAACAAAAAAAAATGACCATCGTGTAATATCGATATTCATGAGTGGAGGTGACCTTGCTGCAAGGAGAGTCAAATATCATAGGCCTTGTCGTCGTAAATATCTGAAGGCTTCAGAAATATTACCTAAAATAGAGCAAAAATCAGTCAAACAGACCCATGCAGAAACTTTTCGGATCACCTGCGACTATGTGCAGCACCATGTGATTGATAAAAAGGAAGTAATTCTATCAACATCCCTGTTTGATTTATATACTACAGAGTTCATGTCCAGGGGTGGTTCTCAAGAAGACATTGATCGGCACACTGTTTATTCACTGCTGTGTAAAATTAAAGAGGCTTATTCGAATGAGACACGTACATTATTACTTAATAGGCGGGTAGGAAATCTCATTCACAGCTCATCCATGTCTGAGCCAGATGCTAGAGCAGCATTTGTTTATGAAAACCAGTGATTCAAGCAGTATGAACAAGTACGTGCTGTTGCTATGTATTTACGTAGCATTATCCTTATCAATGCCTAAATCCAAATCTCCTAGTCCAACATCAGTTCATACTCTGAAACAGACTTCCCCAATGCTTCCAGAACCACTAGAGTTCTTTTTTCGAACACTTTATTGTGGTCTTCTTTCAGACACTAATCTGGTTCCTAAGGAAAATATTGAACGACGAGTAATGTCAAGTGCATCTGACGCTGTGTTTATTACATCAAGAGGTCGAGTTCGCCCCTGGAAAAGCACATGTCTAGGCCTTGGTATGGGAACATTGACTGGGTCAAAGACAGTAGTACAGATACTTAACAGATTGGGGCACCCAATATCTTATGATGAAGTTAAAGCTTTAGAGACTGAATTTGCCTTCACAGTGTCAGATGATAATCAGGAAACTCCAGATGGAATTTTGTGTAAACCCAACCTCGCAACAGCTATTGCCTGGGATAACTATGATGTAAATATTGAAACGTTAGATGGTAAGAGCACTCTTCATTCAACTGTCGGCATCTGTTATCAAAACAAATCCTCAAAAGATGACACAAAAGAAATAGAAATGATTTGTAGACGAAAGCGAAGACGATATGAAGGTTCTGATCGAGACATTCCTCCTTTTAGGGCAACCTTGAAAAGTGCCCATTTTGACATTTCTGCATCTCCAAATGATGCCCAGTATGTTTTTGAAGAGACCTTGTTGGGGTTTTACTGGAACTGGCAGTCACTACACAGGCAGCTACCTCTTTTCCAAGGGTTTTATTCCCAATTTGTTACAGATGACTTCCCACAACAATCTGTATGTTATATGGATCTTATTTCCTTACCTCCAACACGAAATGATGTAGTCAGAGATACAATGATAAGATCTTTGAATGTAACAAAGGAGGTGAACCAAAGCTATGCTATTGTTACTTACGACCTTGCTGTGGCCATCAAGGCTTACTCAATTCAAGCAATTGAATCACCAGAGGTTGACAGACTGCTGATTTTACTTGGCAATTTTCACTTGGAAATGGCATTTTTTGGTGCACTTGGAACTTATATTCATGATTCAGGAGTAGAATACATGCTTACTGAATCTGGCATCCTTGCTGAAGGATCCTTGACAGGATTTATCAAAGGTAAATTCTACAACAGATGTGTTCATATACATCAAATCCTTGCCTGTGTCATGGAAAGATTATTGTTTCAGAGATTTCTCTTACAGACTCTTTGTTGGATGAGTCGGTAGAGCTGCGGACTGTCACTCGATGGGCAGGAGTTCAATTCCCCGGCCGGCTGATGAAGAGTTAGAGGAATTTATTTCTGGTGATGGAAATTCATTTCTCGCTATAATGTGCTTCGGATTCCACAATAAGCTGTAGGTCCTGTTGCTAAGTAACCAATTGGTTCTTAGTCACGTAAAATAAGTCTAATCCTTCGGGCCAGCCCTAGGAGAGCTGTTAATCAGCTCAGTGGTCTGGTAAAAGTAAGGTTACTTAACTTGTTCCAGAGATTTCTGTGCACTCTTAGTGAAGAAGCACGGACTGACATGTCATGTGTTCTTCAGGAAGCGCCATTTGAGGCAAAACCAACTGAGGAGTATCTTGCAGTGAATGAGTTTCCATGGCCATCTGAAATCCTACAACATTTTTTTTAAACAAGTTATGGAAGGGAAGCTAGGACCAACTGCGGCATACTGGAGTACTTAAGTGTACAAGGTAAACAGAGTCTACAGACAACTACAACAAGCCATACACACAAATGATGTATCAGTTTTACCAACCGTATTGGACATTTTCTTTGGATCAAATCGACCCAGTTATGCTCGTTGGGGATGTTTGTTTCTGCAGAAGCTTCAGTCCCTCCAACCTGAATGCCGTGAACGTCTTGATCTTGGAGCCTTCTCCATTCGTAGAACAACCAAAAATTATGCTAGGACTACAGTCGATATGTGTCTGGAACAAACAGTGAACAAAACTGCAGCATCTCCACTGAAAGGTATTGTTGCCTTTAGGAACTCTGAAAGCACATTTCGCAGATGGAGCTTTACAACAACTCAGAGAGGATTGGCTGTTTTAGAATTAAGAACTATACTGGGCATAGAAGAAGTTGTGCAGCCATCTGTTCAGCTTCGTCAGTGGCGAATCAAGAAAGATAATGAGAGTACAGGAGTCCTAAGTGCATTACTGAAGGAAACTTGCAGTCCCTCCGGGGACCCTGCCTGTAGTTCACCTGACCTCTTGAATATTTCATATGGAAAAGCTACTGATCAAGAAACAAAGCTTTATCTGCTTGGGTCACTTTCAAGAGGTCATGAATGTCGATTGACATTCCTACAAGAGTGCAGTGCTGACAAGTCTAGATTTCTAAAGACCATGCCAAGAACAAAGGTTAAAAACTTCCCCGTGGAGAATAACAATAAAAGGAAATCGATGGTTGCTACTCTCAAGTCAGCTGCAGAAGGAGTCTATAAGAGATGTATTTGCACGTATAATCCAGGTTGCTTCTCATCAGAATACTACCTTGGTCCTGAGACACATTCTGTCATTCCCAGTGACAGAAGTTCCCCTTTCACTGGCGCACAGCAATGGATCTCCCCTAAAAACCGAAAAGTCAGCCCTACTACGGTTACTGGAAATGAATCTAGACAGCTCTTTATCAACTGTGAGTCACCCGTAATGTGGCAGCAACCATTATCGACGGAGGCTTATTAATCCACACAATCTTGCAGCAGACAAATGGATCTTATGGAGCAATAGCAAAGGAACTTTTGATAAAAATCTGCTCTTTTCCAGGAAGCCAAATTCATGTTCTCTTTGATAAGTACGTCAACCCTTCACTTAAAGATAATGAAAGAAGATTAAGAGGTGCAGATAATAATACTAGATTTACAATCACCGGACCAGAACAAATTTCACGACAAAGGCTCCCAGTTATTGACAAATGGAAATTCCAAAGATGAACTAGCAAAATTCCTTCTCGTGGAATGGTGTAAGAATCACTATGGTTCCATCATTGGAGGTAAGATTTTAGTAGTGTCACATGGCGGTTACTGCTTGAAGTATTCCTTTAACAGTGAACAAGAGTATATGATCACTGATCAACCAGAAAATCTCCAAGGTCATCATGAGTAGGCAGATACTTTCGTTGCTCTTCATGTATCCAAAGTGCATGGGAATATAACTGTTAGAGCTTCAGATACTGACATTGCAGTAATTCTGTTAGGTTTACTGGGAAAGATGAGTGAAGTATCATAATGGACTGTGGATATGGAAACAATTGCAGATATATCAACATCAATGAGCTGTTTCATGTTTTGGAATTAAAAAGAACTGGAATATTAGCCGCATTACCAGCATTCCACGCCTTCACAGGCTCAGATGTCACAGCAGCATTTTACAGGAAAGGAAAAATAAGACCATTTAACATCATGGCAAACGATGACACAGGAAAATTTGTAAAAGTTTTCCAGGACCTCTCATCCACTCAGGATCCAGACATAGAGTCTTTGTCTTCCTTTGTATGTGCTCTATATGGCCATCCACACCTTAGTGACCTTAATGAAGCCAGGTATGTCATGATCAGTAAAATGACTTGATCTGTTAACACGAGAAATCCTCTAGCGAATGTGAAGCGTGTCAACTGTGCACTCCTGCCACTTTGTACCGCAACTCTCCAAAAGAAAATTCAACGTGCTCAGTATCTTAGCATTCTTTGGCAGCGAGCTGATAAGCAAAATCTCAGTGACGGATTAGACCCAACTCACTTTGGTTGGAATCAAGATGATCAAGCTTTTATTCCGGAATGGTTTGAGGGAAGCTCAGCGCCAATGGTCCTCATCCAGAACACTACTAATGTGGCAGAAACTGGTACCTGCACTGATCATGATGAAAGTGATGACCAATGGACAGATGATGAAAGTGCAAGTGATGAAGGCACATATTAAATACAGATATTTGTCAAGGCAGTGTATTTTTGTAGATTTTTATCATTATGATGCCATGATAATATAAGTATAAATACATCATGAACATTATAGGTTTTAATGCGTAATTTGTATTTACTTATTTATTTTATTTTTACAAAGCAGTGGATAGTAACAACTGTTAATGAAATTTGTTTGTTATATGTTAATCTGAGGTAAATGTATATGACTATTTTCTGTGGTAAATGTATATAGACATACCGGTTGTATACCTTTAATGATATTGTGCGCATATTTATTTGTATTATACATTTGTTTGCACTTTCTAAAAGGGATCTTTATTCAATGTTACGGATTTCTTATTTTCCTATATGTTAATCCGTAATATATTGGAAAGTACCATTAAGTTGGTATATACTGTTATGAATAAATACTGTTTATTATTCCCATTTCTATGTGGAAGTGAGACAAACAGTCTTGAAATGCAGACATTTATTTGGTATATATACTGTTATGAATAATTATATACTTTTTATTCTTCCGGTTTTATAGGCAAGTGAGACAAACAAACTTGAAATGTAGACATTCCGTAAGGCATTTTGTTTTATAAATTTTTTACAATGGTTAAAATATGGGATTATACACTTACATGCAAATATGGACAGATTGTTTTCATGAGTGATTTGTATTTATTTTCAAATAGAATTGGTCAGTAAGTGTTAAGGAAATGTATTTGTGCAATTAATTAAATCAGTGGGTAAGGCATAAGAAACTATAATACCTTCATGTATGTTAACTCTGCAGTAAACGTGTATAGGAACACTTGTATCGATATTATGCTCAAAGTTCATATGTTAGTTTTTTCCTCTTTCTTTTTCAAGAATATTTTCATTAAATGTTACCGATGTGTGATTCTTCCAAAAGTCAAATTTCTGACAATACAACAGTATTTGTAAGTATATACATATCGTACAAGTTTGTATTTTGCCTTTCTTTTTCAAAAGTAATTTCCAATAAATATTACGGATGCATGATTCTTCCAAAGCAAACCTCTGACCATGCAGTGGAACTGTACTTGTACGTCTGCACATAACATACAAATAATTTTATTTGTGATTTTTGTTTTTGAGAATCAAATATAAGTGATTGTTGTAATGGGCCTATAGTTAGTACTTTGATTTAAGGCATATTTTGTTAATAGTGATTATATCTTGTGAGTTTTCTTGCCTGGTGGAGATACATCCGAAATAAGTTCGAAGTCACTGAACCTAGTATAGCCTATGTGAATAATAAATCATATGAAATATTTTTGCCTTTCAAACTTTATGTGGCTCACGAATTGCAGAAAATTACCATTTTCTTGTTGAATACTTTAAATATTAATATCGCCTATGATGCATATTGAATAATTTCAAGGTGTCCCATCTCTCACCTCCAATCGTTGGTTATGTCTGTCGGGGGTAACCACCCACTAAAATGTCTCTCATTACCATCACAGCACTCTAGGATGTGCAGTGCTATTGTAGTGCAAATTTTACTTGGTATCTCCAATGTTGGATGTAGATCCTGTTTCCCCCTCCCCACTCATTGTGGGGTGTCTGTCAGGGGGTGACCACCCACTAAAATGTCTGTCATGACCACCATAGTACTCTAGGATGTGCAGTGCTATTGTAGTGTAAATTTTACTTGGTATCTCCTAAGTTGGATCTAGATCCAATTAACGCCCACTTTTCAGTGTGTCTGTCAGGGGGAACCCACCCTCTAGTATGTCTGTCACTGGTCATTCTATAATCAGGAGAGTCCAAGGATATATTATATATTAGTTTCATCTGGTATCTCATATACTGAATCTAGACCCAAAATCTAACAAGCAATTAGTGGTGCTTGTTAAGTAAGCCACCCATATATTTTCGGCAGACGGTCAGTTTCACCCTTTACAAGTCTACTCCTAAATATCGGTAGGGGTTACAGTCGGTATCTCGTTCGTTGCATCTGAATGGTCCGGGCTGCTGCTCTAAAAAGCGGTATTTATACCAGAAGATCCATAGGTCGGCCGCTAAGTCACTCCAGTTGACAATTTCTCTTTAATCTTCTTAATCGCTGGTTGGAGGAAGATTTTATCTATAATATCTGAATCCCAGGCGCCTCTTGAAAGATTCATTGCATTTCTTTGTTTAACCAAGGCTGATTCCACCATCTGGCTTTTGAACCGTCAATTGCTGCTATAAATTATACGAGCCATATTCCAGTTTATTATTCTGTGGTTATGGTTATTTATGTGGTTAAAAATAGCTGAGCTCTGTTGTCCGTGCCTAACAGAACGTTTATGCTGTATTACTCTTTGGGGGAGTGATTTGCCTGTGAAACCGATATAAGACTGATCACAGTCGAGGCGATGGATTTCGTAAAATCCTGTGTCTTTGGGGACTGGCTTTTGTTGGACGTTAATTAGGGATTTGGCCAAGGTGGGTGTTTGGGTAGGTAAAGGCAAAAGGGTTAGAGCTTCCAAGTGTCTGTGTCAATGTCTTAACCTAAGTTTCTTTATTCTCGGTTCATTGTACTTAAGAGTTTGCCTTCATAAGTGCTTATTTTAAGCCGAAGTCAGGGTCGAGGTCTGGCATACGAATGCCGAGTTTGTCCCTTTTTCTGAGCCATTAACACCACCCTTCAAGAAATACCTCTCACAGACCAAATAGTACGTATGGTTATATACTTAGCTCCTCACACTCCCAATCACAGACTTCTATCAAACAGACAGGAGAGTTAAATGAACTCTCCACTGGGATAATAAGTAAGGCATAGAAGGAGCCGTACTCCATGTATAGCCTTTGTACGAATCTTCAGGAGGAGAGTATAAAATCATAAATGAAACTTACCACTTTGAGAGTCTGCAAGTTTCTTGCGCTCCTAGAGTCCATGAATTCACCTCATCTCATGGTTAACCAAAACAGGCGTCTAGAACACTTCCTGCAAGAACAATATTCAGAATGAGGACAAACATACAATGCACGGACTCAGAACTACTTCTAGATTGACCATGACAATAGTAATTATGTCTCTACGTCTATAATTTTGCTTTTACCTCTGTCTTCCCAGAAAATCTTGATACATCATGAGCACTTATTGTACATTTGCTTGTGCTTATTTTGACTAAAAGTTTTATGAAGCTGAAAAGAATGCTTTTAATTGTTTCTGAAAAGTCTACAAATATTAAATTCTGTGCACGTGTGATTCCAAACTGCCTTTAATCAGTTTTGATAAGTTTTTAAGTACTAAATTCTGTGCACATGTGATTACAAATTGCTAAGATTCAAGATTACAGTGCTCTCTGTGAGCACCCAAAAAGACAAAAAGATTTACTTCAATCCACATTACATTTTATGCTTTCAGCTGATTCAGAAAACTGTATGAAGCAACATAAATTGTGGCTGAGAGATAGTATGTGCTTGCGACTAGAGCAGAAGAGAAGCAATAATCAGGGAAAGCACTACATTTGGAAACAGGACAGAGACCAACGTGATGGCTTCAAGAACCAAGGAGAAAGCGCAGGGCTGAAGACCTCTTCTTTCACATTCCAACTATCCCACAGCCAAGAGTCATTCCATACAATTCCTAGCCTAGGCTAACCTGTATATTAAAATATTTATCATTTCAGTTCTGATTATTATGACTAATATTATTTTCATCATTATTATTATTATTCAAAAGATGGGCCCTATTCATATGGAACAAGAAGCCCACAAACGGGTCCATTGCAAGTAGATGGCTGATAGCAGCCTGCAAGACAACGTCACTGTGTTACCAATGTCCAGCCATGGACACAGCTGTGTGGTTTACCTTCAATATGTTTTTGCTTTGTGAAGCTTCCCAAAATATTGGTTTTTTTGAATGACGCCAATTAGCCCAGACAAAAACTTATTACCATTCCTAACCTAAATGTCTGAGAGTTTGTAAATGTTCTCAGGAGTAGATTAGGTTATGTTAGAAATCATGGCCTATATTTCATTTTATTGAATGTAACAATAATGTAGCGGTGATTAAAATATCTTAAGTTTTATTTAGTTCATTAAGTAACCATAACACATTAGTGATTGTTTTAAATAGGCCTATTGGGGAGCACTGCAGGCATTAGGTTTTTTGCAGTGTTCATTCCAGGACCTTTAGCTGTTATAACCTCTTTCATTCCTTTTATTTTACCTCCGTTCATATTCTCTCTCTTTCATCTTACTTGCCTCAATCTTCTCCTGGCAACTGTTTCTCCTCCTCCTTCTCCTCCTGTTGCTTTACCTTTCAAACCTTTCTATTCCTCCTGTTACACCATCCTGACCTTTCTCTCCCTCCTGTTATGCCTTTCAAACCCTTCTCTTCCTCCTGTTACGCCTTTCAAACCTTTCTATTCCTCTCAATTTCCCTTTCAGCCCTGAATGAGGACCTCATCAGAGGTCCCAGTGCCTCCTGGTCTCTGGCCTAATTTTATGATAAAAAAATAGAAGTCTCGAAAGTCAACAGTAGAATTTTATCCATTACAAGATCAACAAAGGAAAACTCACTATCATCATCACCACTTTTTCTCTTTTCCTTTCATTATCATCATCATTATTAATCTCATTCTGATCACAGTAAATGTTGCAAAGCTCATACAGAACCAAAGCCGAAAATATCACTGACGACAGATGGAATGTTTACAAGAAATCAACAAGTAATTAATGGCAACCGACAGAATCAAGATTGTTTACATCCTGTCACTCTGGTTAGGCGTAAGAATCAGCCAATCAGAACGCAGAGCTAGAGACCACTACGTTCCCATTGGCTGAGCGACGTCCCGTAACCTCTCCCCCAGACGGATAGAACACATCCGGTATGTTTGTTTATATACGGTTACTCTAAGCACTCCAAACTATCAGCCAATCAGAATGCAGCTCCATGAGGCACTATATCTCATTGGCTGAGCGACGTCCGGTAGCCAGGACCCCCAGACGCCCAGAACACACTCACTCCTGACACTTTATGAAGCAACTTTACTATAATACTTCATGATGTATACATAATACAGTATACATATATATACATATGTATAGAATATACTTGTCACTTCATGCCAGATATATAAGGAATTCTGATAACCACAACAACTTCTCGAAATGTGTCTGTTTCATTTACAAAGATGTATTTTCTTATCACTTTCCCTTTTTTCTCGTATTTACAGTCAATTTTATATATTTTATTATATACAATTTTATTTATCAGTTATTCCTCTTTATTTCAATATATAATTATAACTCCCATCACGTAAATAAGATATAAATATTTATATTAAATATGAAAAAGTTGAGCTGTGAACTGACTTGGATAATTAAGACTTCAAGGTAAATTGAACCTTTTGTATTACTCCATACGGCTGCTTTCTCTCTCTCTCTCTTACTCTGTTGGGTTACGCCTTTGTGACAGCTACTTTTGAAACGATTATACGTGATTTCTTTGAAGTTTCTCTCTCTCTCTCTCTCTCTCTCTCTCTCTCTCTCTCTCTCTCTCTCTCTCTCTCTCTCTCTCTCTCAGGAAGTGATGCAATATCCTTCACAGCTCGCTCTCTCTCTCTCTCTCTCTCTCTCTCTCTCTCTCTCTCTCTCTCTCTCTCTCTCTCTCTCAGCTACTCCAATTAGTACGCGTTACTCAGTGACAGAGATAATACGCCTTAATTAAACTGTGGGACTCAGCAGAAAGTGCATTTATTGAATTCAGTGTGTGAACATAAATAGTAAAAAGAAGAAAAGGAAGAAGAAGGAAGAAGAAGTAGAAGAGGAGAGAAGAGATAATAAAGAAGGTGAGTTGTGCTTTGACTCTATAGATAGATGGTTATCAATCAATCAGGTTCACTCTAATTAATATGATTCATAGAAAAGACATTATTATTATTATTATTATTATTATTATTATTTTGGGAGAACCCCCTCTTTTAGGCAGGTAATGTTAAATGAAACTGCTGCATCAGCTGCATTTAATTTGTACAGAGTGCTCTCTATTTTTCAAAATATTGCTTTTTCTCTGCTACTGCATCGGGAGGGGTAACGTTCCGACGTTCTGCATCTTCAGGAGGGAAAGAGTCGAAATTCAGGGACTCCATATTATATCCTTGTATTTCGATATGGAGGACATAATCTGTAGAGTTTTCTACAATGTCTCTCTTTGTCAATTAGAGTATACAATTTTTTCGCCAACGTTTCTCCCAGTTCCAACTGGGTATGATCACGGCTGAGGGTAGGAGTCGATAGATGTCGATGGTTGCTGTTGTTTGAGATTAAGTCAGTCTTGTGCTGGCACGGGCTCTTGCTCCCGGAGCAGCCCGTAACTGGATCGATCTGTGAAAATAGAAAGAGCAGTGCTTTTGGCTGTCACTTGGTGAAAAAGGAAGAGGGTGAGAGGGAGGCAGGATTGCAACCCCTTCGAACCTTACGGTACCCATCTGTGGGAGAGAAGGTTTGATAGCAGTGAGTCCCAGCCTTGTGGGAGAGGCCTGGGAAGGAAGAGGAAGAGACCTTCCCTTTGAGGGAAAGGTAGCGTTAAAAAGAAAGGAAAAAAATTAGACTCATACATACAATATACATACAAACATATACACGTACATTCACACATATATGATATAGAGTAGTGTTATGTATACCCATATGTGCACCTACACACACATGCACATATGTATGCATATATAAACACCTGCATACAAATATGTGAAAATATATACATAAAGGAAAAACTCATATGCAGAAATGGGTTCCCGTTGCTGTCCGGCTTCTCTCTCTTTTACCTATAGCAGTATTATATATATATATATATATATATATATATATATATATATATATATATATGTATATATATATATATATATATATATATATATATATATATATATATATATATAGCGAGAGAGAGAGAGAGAGAGAGAGAGAGAGAGAGAGAGAGAGAGAGAGAGAGAGAGAGAGCAAAAATGTATATATACTCATATATGTATATACACACACAAGTGTATGCATACATTGTAACAGCTCGTTTTAACCGTTACCAAAATTTACAAAAGAATTTCCTCTTCAAGTATCCATATATCCCAGATATGAAGTCCACAATAGGGTGGAATCATACCATACCATAACGCAACAAACACAGTGCAAGAAAGAATTCAAGGGGGGAGTAAACAAACACCACGAAAAACCATAAATTTAATACAAGAATGAACAGATAGAAATTACACCTGAACCTCTTTAATACAGGTAATAAATGAATCCCTTTCACTCGCAATAATAATCCAAAACACACCTACACTTAAGATAGATGTTAACACTCAACCAAAAATGAGGGGGCCCAGAAAGGAGGAGGAAGTCGCATAGAGAGAAAAGCCTAACAAATTGCAAACTAATTTTCCTATAAATAAACTTGTCACTTAATAGCCTCCGGAATAAATTATTTGTATTCTTCACGAGGAATAAGTGTATCCTCCACGTCTGGAGTAGAGTAAGGTGGTTAACCAACTCAGGCCCAACCAAGCAGCCACAACAAATCCACAGCCGTGATCGATATAATTCAAAGGTATATAAACCTTACCATGGATAGCGAGATCCCCCTGGCTTTCTAACTGAACCACAGGTGGAGCGGTGGAGCAGAAAGGACCTCCCGACTGGTAATCCGGACACGTCTTCCAATTTGAAGATGGCAGTGATCCAGCATAAATCCTCAAATTCGGAAGATAAGTGGAATTTAATAATAGAGGCTGCAACCATCAAGAAGCAAGTCACGGTAATATTCTTTATCCACCAAGCCAGGCAAAAAAAGGTTCTGAAGAGCAAAAGGTCCAGAGAACAATCCCCTGCTCTTCGAACAGAAGCTGCGAAGTCACCCCCCTAAACCACAGGGGAGGGACCACACACACACACAACCTCCTTGAAAAGTAAACAAACATTAATTAATAACAAGCAAACAATTGTCATACACAAGAGGAGGTCCATGACAAGTAAAACTTACAAGACTAGGTTTAACAAATTGAATAAAAACTAAATTTAATCTTAACGAAAAAGGATCACATACTGACAACATACATATACAAACACCTACACACACCTACTTTACAATATATATGTTACAGTCAACATGCGTAATCAGTCATTACGCGTAATGACTGAAATTTCAGTCATCACGCGTAATGCACTTAGGGGACATTTGATCCCCCCAGGAGCTAGTACTAAACACGGCGAAACAGTGAGTCACCTACACTGTTTCGCCGGGTTTAGTACTAGTCCCTGGGGGGTCAAATGTATTTCGCCGTGTTTAGTACTAGCTCCTGGGGGGATCAAATGTCCCTAAGTGCATTACGCGTGATGACTGAAATTTCAGTCATTACGCGTAATGACTGATTACGCATGTTGACTGTAACATATATATATACATATATATATATATATATATACAGTATATATATATATATATATATATATATATATATATATATATATATATATATATATATATATATATAAAGATAAAATCCACGAAGGAAACGGAAACACTGGAGTGCTGCGAGGCCTTTCGACACTAGTCCTTTACTTAGCAGATTATATATTCATCACGTTCCATTTTTTCGTGATTCAGATATACATATTTATATATATATATATTGTAAAGAGTAGCGCCAAAATAAGCTAGGAAACTCTTCTCCTTCCCTGCTTTGGGTTGGTTTGAACCTTTGAAGGTCGAGGAAATAAGGGCTCAGAGAAAATATAATAGTTTGGGGACAGTAAACTGGCTTTGCACTGTTTTCTTTGGTACAGGGAAAGAAAATCGTTTTCTATGATATCCGGGTCGGCGATCTGGGTCAGGACATCGCCCCCCCCCTACCCCTGTCCAGAAGCAATAAAAGGTCAGGGCCAGGATAGCTCTCCCTCACACGCGCCCGCTAGTTTAAGCCGAGAACAAGTCCAGTCTTGGGCCGTTGCCCCTGCCCTCCTCTTCCGCTCGCCGCCACGTGGATCCCATCGCCGCCCTGTGTGCCCCGTGTTCCATTCCACGTGGCCTTAGAAGACTGCAAGGGGGATTGCAAGTCTTCCAAACGCGAGCTGACATTAAACGGCGGCCTTTTCATCATCCCAAGGGCGCCCTTTTCCGCCCCAATCTACGACTTGAAGAAATACCTTGGAGAGGGAGGCTACCATTTGTCCACGCTTCCCACACGTGTTTCTCGGCAGAAGACGTCGTCATCCCTGCGCCCCTACAAATGTGGTAATGTACCCAAAACGAGTTGCTAGTCACGATTACTTAGCCCTTTTGCATTTATTAATCTCTGGGCCTATAACTTTGTGTTCCCTGATATTCCTTGG
The DNA here is from genome assembly GCA_039081455.1 of Macrobrachium rosenbergii. NCBI lineage: Eukaryota > Metazoa > Arthropoda > Malacostraca > Decapoda > Palaemonidae > Macrobrachium > Macrobrachium rosenbergii. Next base: position 203,779 of record JANJGK010000978.1, on the reverse strand, counting down.
TTCAAGCCAGGCCCACGTATTCACAGCTTCTTTCCTCTGAGTCACAAGTAACGCCTCGGGGAGTCCTTGGCGCCTTCAGTGCACCCCCGAGTAATTCAATCCCCAAATTCCAGCATTAGATGTGTAACGTGGGTCCAAATATCGTTTCAGAAAGACGCCTGTAGCAGAATTATCCTTGGTCCGTGTTCCTGGCATTCCCAAGCTCCCCCCCCCCCTTCGGGAGGACTTCTACGGCAGTAATTTACCGTATTTTCAGTTAATTTTCCTTTTGACCTTGTGTGCTATCAAATATAACTATTTTTATATCCACGTGTTTCACGCACTTCCCCTAGTGAAGAGCCCTCCGCTCCGTGTACTTCTTTTTTTGTTTGTGTTTTATATGTCCTGGGTATCTTACAAGGCCATTTTCGAGTAAAAGTAATAATTGTGGAGTCATAAGATCCACCTGCACCAGGAAACATATAAAAATATATATATATATATATATATATATATATATATATATATATATATATATATATATTATATCTATATATATATATATATAATATATATATATATATATATATATATATATATATATATATATATATATATATATATATATTTACCTGAGGGAATTTTCTTTTACCTGGGAGGTGGGCAGGACATCAGTAGATTGCCAAGACCAAAAAAAATATATATATATATATATATATATATATAATATTATATATATATATATATATATATATATATATTTATATATATATATATATATATATATATATATATATATATATATATATATATATATATATATATATATATATAATGTATAGAAGAAAAATGCATATATACCGACATACGTCAATATAGTCCACAGGAGGAAAGAGAATGAAACACCCTAATAGCTCGATAATTTCGCCTTCCACCAGGCCTCTTCAAGAGCTGCTTTATTACAGCTAAACAGAATAAGTTTATGTAAGATGACTGTCGTGTTCGCCTTCTCTGCTCCGGTAATATGTAGTTCGTTATCTCCTTTGACATTTTGCAATGCTGCATTCAATAGTTCTGGAAAACAGCAGCCATCAACTTGTTTAATATAAGCACTGTACACTATTCCCTTGGCCAACATTCATCTGTCATTGTCTTCTTTTTGGTGATTACGTTTTTCCTTTTCTTCAAAGGTCTTCTGTATTTTAAGGATGTCTGGTTTCTTTGAAGGATTATTAAATTTCATTCTTAATTCTAGTGCTGTTTTCTCGTGGTTGGAGAAGATTTTAGATGAAAGATTAAGTACATTATTGCTTTCCCCTTAATTATTCCACGGAGAAGTTGAAATAAGGTTTGATAATTTTCTGGTATGAAGACTTCTTACTTCTCTATTTCCCTTCTCAGGTGATTATAATATTCCCAAGTTAAAATATTAGGTACAAAGTTTTGTGGCACAATCACTTCTTAGCAATTGAGCTTTAATGCTGATGGTTTTTCTGAAACATTGTCTGGTTTCTATTTAGCGTTATCAATGTGTCATTTTAGTATTTCGTTTTCCAAGTTTCCAAAACAGTTTCCACTTAACTTTCGGTGGCACTTTGTGACAAGAGAATTCGGGATTACACATCCTCGCGGCAATTTCTTAAAAACTTGAACTGCATTTTCTTCCTGTGAGCACATACAGCAGTAGTGATTTCTTGTGTTAAACACTAATTATTGTAAATCGGAGTTAAGATTAAGGAAGGCTTGAAGACTGAGCGTGGACATTTTCTATTCTATAAATATAATCTTCATACCGCGAAGATGAGATATGTCAATACAGTCAGAGGAGAAAAGAGAATAAAAACTCTGATAGCTCGATAATTTCGCCCTCCACCAGGCCTCTTCAAGAGCTTTGTTACAACTAAACAGAATAAGTACATACATAAAAATCACAAACATTGTTTCTCACCGAAAAAAAAACAAAATAACAGAACAGTTGCCAACGTTAAAATTAGGTTGTTTAGATCATAAACAAATGGTCAAGAATTAACAATTCAGAAAAGTTAAAAGAGAGAACCATTCAACAATTTGGTGATAGGTCATCTAAAACCTTTCTCTCAATTTGTACTGTTGTGAAACAGTGTGAACGAATAAAGGGTCTAATTGATACATGCCCTGACTAATGTTAAAGTTTTTTTGTTTGCTAAATCTTATGCAAGCCGTTTCTAACCAATTTCTTGTCATCATATCTTTTTCTTTGAATAATACAGTATTTCTGTTTTGTTCCAAAGAATAGGCCAGCCACAGTTTTGCACATGTAAATCAACAGCGCTGTTTGGAGAATTTGTTCTTAAACAATATTGATGTTGGGAAATTCTCTTATAAATATCTTGTCCGATTTGTCCCAGGTAGAATTTGCCACATTCACGAGGTATTTCGTGAACCACACCTTCTTCTTCTTCTTGTTTGGGGCTGTTGCTAATGACTGCTGTCTTTCCTATTGTGTTGGGGGGAAGAAAAGACTACTTTAAGGTTTAATATTCTTAAATAAAGGGTAAACAATATCACTGAATGAAGGGTGGAAAGAGAGAACCAAAGTATTACTCATATCATATCATATTCCTTTTTGGTGCTTCTTCTATAACATGTTTGTTTAGCTAGGAATAGGCTAAACATTGTTCTATTTCCCTGATTGAAAAGTGGTTTTTGTTGCCAATTCTGGTGATGTTACTAAACTCTTCGTCCAGATACTCGGGGCTAACTAGTCTAAGTGCTCTCAGAAAATGAAATGTGAAAGCCATGTACTGAACATTACGTGTATGTGTCGATTTTGCACTGATCATTAAGTTGTTATTTTTAGCTTTTCTGTGAATTTTGAATGTCAGGCCATAATCTGTTCTTATTACATCAGTGTCTAAGAAGTTTATGGAGTTGTTTCTTTCTTTCTCCATGGTGAATTTTATTGATGGCACTAAGGAGTTAAGATCAGTTAGAAATTGATCAATGTCGTGGTTTTTACTCCAAACTGTAAAAGTGTCATCTAGGTATCTAACCGAGTAAACATCATCTGGCAATATGGTATTGGAGTTGACACCAAGCTGGACCTCGTCGTCTGCTACCAAAATCGGCACACGAGAGATTTAATCATGAAAAATAACCCAACCCCACCGACAAGAGATCCTCTGAAACAAACTAATGTGGTCTACCAATTTAAATGCCCTGTCCATGGATGTTCCGGCTCATACATTGGTGTGACCACTATGAAACTGTCGAAGAGGATTTCACGTCACGCACAAGGAGGAGTAATGAAAACCATACTAGAAACTCGCACCAGGACGTCATCTCTCGTGACAGAATTATCAAAAACACCTCGATAATTGGGAGAGCCCCAGACTCGCGACGTCTACGACTACTAGAGGCGCTCCTCATCCACCAACAGAAGCCCTCCCTCCCTCTCTCAATACGACGCAGGAGGTGCTCTTCCTTCCTACAAATATCAGAAGGACTATAATACCAGGACCTGCGACCAACACCAGAACGAGCGACACCCCCAGCCTAGAAACATCAGATAAGACGAACAATCCCGCCACCAATGGGAATAGACGCAGCATCACACACCGCCCATTGATGCCACGCCCCTTTCCCTCCAGGCAGCGAGAGAGGCTGTAGCAGCAGCGTGACCTTCATGCCTGAAAAGTTGGCTGGAAGAAAACTCTCACCAGCCAATGGGAGACCAGCACCCCGCCCTGGCCAATCAAAATTCAGCAAGATCTACCTACTCCTACCCTCAGCCGTGATCATACCCAGTTGGAACTGGGAGAAACAATGGCGAAAGAATTGTATTCTCTAATTGACAAATACAGACATTGCAGAAAACTCTACAGGTTATGTCCTCCGTATTCAAATACAGGGATATAATATGGAGTCCCTGAATTTCGACTCTTTCCCTCCTGAAGATGCAGAACGTCGGAACGTTACCCGCCCGATGCAGTAGCAGAGAAAAAGCAATAATTAGAAAAAGATAGAAGACTCTACACAAATTAAATGAAGCTGATGCAATAATTTCATTTAATATTATCAATTGTTATTATTATTATATTATTTTGCTTCTGCTATTGCTATTATCATTATTATTACTCTGAATTACAACCAATAAATTTTCTCTCTCTCTCTCTCTCTCCTCTCTCTCTCTCTCTCTCTCTCTCTCTCTCTCTCCTCTCTCTCTCTCTCTCTCTCCCTCCCAACACCCACTCCACTCTCACTCTCACTTCCTCTCCCTCTCACTCTCTCTCTCACTCACTCCCTTTCCTGTTAAGACAGTTGCTTCAGTTACATTGCCCAGCATTTTTGACATTTTATATTTCACCCCCTCCTCACCTCCACCTCCTATCGGGGCGAAACCTGGACTTAAAGGGCATCAGGAGTGTCACTATTCATCTCAGCGACCTCGAAAACTAAGGATTAGACACTAATACCTGCCGTTTTCGGTTATTTTTCATGTCATCCATTCCCACAACACCGCCCCCCCTTTGGTGCCAGTGATGTCTGACCCCCCAAAAGTTTGGTTGAAACTGTTCAATGCGTTTCAGAGTGTATGTGGAACATACGCACATACATCCATTTTTATATATATATGTATATAGATTATTATTATTATTATTAGTATTATTATTATTATTATTATTACTACTACTACTATTATTATTATTATTATTATTATTATTATTATTATTATTATTATTATTATTATTATTATTATTATTTCATGTCTGACTTATAAATAAGAATTGGGATGAACATTTTTGAAAGAATCTGTATAAATGATGTTTTTTTTTAAATAGATGGAGGAAAAAAATATTTGCAAGAGCCTGTGCTGTCAGAGAACCATTCCCCCCACCCCCTCTCTCTCTCTCTCTCTCTTCTCTCTCTCTCTCTCTCTCTCTCTCTCTCTCTCTCTCTCTCTCTCTCTCTCTCGTTTACTTACTATATATATTTTTTTCTGTAAAATTCACGTAACTTATCTTTCTCGTTCAAGTACTACACTTACAATTTTCTCTTTAAATTATCGTCATCTTTCTCTCTCTCTCTCTCTCTCTCCTCTCTCTCTCTCTCTCTCTCTCTCTCTCGTTTGTAAACTAAACACCCCTAAAACTGACTTCCCTCCCAACTGTGTGTGTGTGAGAGAGAGAGAGAGAGAGAGAGAGAGAGAGAGAGAGAGAAGAGAGAGAGAGAGAGAGATGAGAGAGAGAGAGGAGAGAGACACTTTCTATATGCTACCCCCACCCTCCAAAACTGATTTCCCTCACAACTGTTTGATTGAGTCCATTTTTCTTTTATTTTTCAACAAAGAGAGAGAGAGAGAGAGAGAGAGAGAGAGAGAGAGAGAGAGAGAGAGAGAGAGAGAGAGAGAGAGAGAGGAGTCAAAGTTCTTTATTCCATTTCAATGTCTGTTACGTCCATTTCAGTACTCATTCTTGGGTAGTAACATCCTGTAGGTCCATTCAGGGATTTCTAAAAAGTTTCTGCATAAAAAGCAATCACAGCACTCCTGTCTAGCATGCAGGAAGCATATTGCAATACAATGTCTCTAACATTGGCAAAAACCAGAAAGAAATAAAACTTTCGACTCTGCAACAGAAACGTGGGAAGACCAACATGTATAATGATGTAGGCACAGGAGGAATGTGATCCTTGGAGACAATCAGGTTTATTATACTCCTCAGGATTAAACTTTCAAGTCAATAAAACGACAAATTAGCTCATTCTAACACAAAGAACATGTAATAAGCAGAGTTTACGACCACAAATCTCACAACTTTCGCTCGGCAGAGAAGAGGAGATTTCTAAAAGTCTCCTAAAACCCATGACAGTGCAGATGAAAATAAAAGGTTAATCAAAGATGAACTAACTCATTTTTGGAGTACATGTGCAATCAGGTGAGATTTAAAAGAAGAAGTGGTTTCGCGCCTCTTTATTTATATCTGCAGGTAGACGATTCCAAAATATAGGACCAGTTACATTCGTAGCCAATTCAGTTCTTCAAACATTGGAGTAACATGGTCACGCTCTCGGGCATCTCCACGACGACGACCTGTGCGGCGAAATCTTGCATTTTCTTGACCCTTTCCAATTGGGCTTTATTGGTCGAACCCCAGACCCGCAAGCAGCAGTTTAGGACACTCAGAACCAGCAACTGTACCACCATGACTCGACAGTCTGGCTCAAATCTATCACTCACTCTGCTAAGATATAAGAGGATGCCAATTACCTTTTTGCGTAGTGCGTTATTCTCGCATTAAAAGTCGTGCCACAATCCATGAAAACTCCACAAAGGTTTTAAACTGTTTGACAGGACAAGTGTCACATTGCTGAATTTCAAGTTTGTGTTTTCCGGGATGCGAGAGATATAATGTTTTGATCAGAAGAAAATGACCTGTGTTTTGCTTTCATTAAGTAAAGGGCCATTACTTTTGAAATAACGTTTTGCAGTAGTCGATACATTTCCGGCTCTTTTTATCATATCATCGAAAATTTTCAAGTGCCCGGTCAGCAAAATCTGGGTATCATCGTTAGCATAAATAACAAGAAGACCATCCCGTATATATTGTGGCAGATCGTTGATACAGATTAAAAATAGCAATTAGCCCAGAATCGACCCCTGGGGTATGCCGGAAGATATCTCCTCAGGAGAGGAGAGGATTGATCCAACACCAGCAGATTGGATGCGATTCCTCACATTATCTTCAAACCAAAAGGAGTCGACATTGACTTTAGCCAATTTACTTGTTAGAATTTGGTGATGAACACTATCCAACGCTTTGGATAGATCCAGTAATAACAGAAGTGATATTTTTTTATTTTCTGTTTTCATACATTTTATTGGTAAATTTAAGTGGCGCAGTTTCCGTTGAAAGATTGGGTCTAAAACCACGTTGTTCATTAGTTAGTAAGTGGTTTGATTCAAGGAAAGCCATTAGTTGAATGGCAATGATTTCCTCGAGCATTTTAGAGATGACAGGCGACAGAGGAATGGGTCTGTCATTCCCAACATTTTCACGGTCTCCTCCACTTTCGTGAACGGGACCTACGTCACGATGTTTCCAAGGGTCAGGGTAGTTACCTGTAACAATTGAGGTGTTGACTATAACAAGACTGTAGAAAGTTGTTTCCAAGGGCAGAGAGTCATTTAAAAGCGTTTCTGGGCTTCAGAAAGATGTTTTGTCACAAGAATCAGAGTGTCGATATCAACTGGCTGAGGTCTGAATCTTTTTCTTGTAAATAAGGATGTGGAGGGCTGGTCATAATGGAGTTGATTGGCACTGCAGATATTTTCTTACGATCTGGCGTACGTTTTCTTTCCTGTATAGCAAAATATTTATTCAAATCATCTGCTCTCTTCTGAGGATTAATGTCTGCATGTTCAAGTGACCCAGGAAACTTTGTTTGCAGGTATTATTTCGCTGATGAGATTCCATGTTCCTTCCCTCACGTTACCCTTACAGTTAGAGAATTCTTCCTTGTAGTAGTCTTTCTTCTTCTTAGTCAACACTGCCTTGACGTTTTTCTTCTCCCTTTTGTAGTTAATTGTCAACATTTGGGTTTTGTCCATTTTCAGTTTAAATTCCTTTAGAATATTGCCTCTGAATCTCATTGCATCTTTAATTTCGGTGTCGATCCATGGGGCAGGAGGGCTTCGCACTACTTCCGTAATAAAAGGAGACTGACAGATGTCCAAACCATTCATAAAAGTAATGTTCAAGTACGAACCTGGTAGTGAACGTCATCAGTAAATAAAATTGCGTTGAAGGAAGAGCAGTCACTCAAGGAGAGTTCACAGGGGTCATTCTGGGAACAGTTCTTGAGACAACGAAATGTCTGAACAGTTGAAGGGCGCTTCTCTTTTCCGATATCAATAGTTGTTGTTCAATTTCATGATCACCAACTGAACAAGGCAAGACGTCAGAATGTGTAAGGAAATGAGGTCTGTTGGTAATAATAAGACCCAAGAGAGTTGAGGAGCTAGTTGAAATACGAGTTGGTTTTGTTGCCAACTGACTCAAGCGGAGGGTTTGAATAATGTTTCCCATTCTATTATTTGGCGACAGAAGGTTATCACTGAAGTCGCCTAGAATTGGGGTTGAGGTTTGTTTCTAAAACACGTGGGACTAAACACGTCGGAAAGATAATCACAGCTCTAGTTGAGGGCATGGGGATGATGGTAAACACAGCCTCTGATGATAAAGGAAGGAAATTTGTTATTATACTGAATTGTCATCCAAAGGTCGTCGACGTGCCGTGGTCTCACGAGTTCAGGTACACACTCCCTCCCCTGCCTCTCCCCCATCACTACGCTAGATGAGAACTCTGGGGTTTCAATAAAGCTGGTATGTATTTCACGCCAAAAAAAGCCACGATTCGCTTATACACATGATATCAACCTTCCTATCATTTATTAAAACTTCGATACCATCAAAATGACCTGGAAGGGACTGTGCATTTATTTACTTGTTTAACAGCGAGTCGATCTGTTGGAGTATCATGATAAGGAGGAAGTCATTGCTATTCTGTACTTTGACTTAATCTTGTTTTGTGCCCATACTCCCGACACCTATTGCATCTAATCCCACGATTAAACTGGCACTGAAAAGTGACATGACCGAATTCACGGCAGTTATAAGAAGGGCGGCGACGTGATGGCTTCTCTGCTTCGGCTGTCTGAGTTGGCTCGTATTCACGACTGGTAAAATTAGGAGGTGAGTTTCCTCGCCATCCCTCGTTTGAGGAGGAGCTGTGACGACCATGATGATCACCCTCAACAGAAAATTGGCTCTTTCTTCTTCTTCTTCTTCTTCTTCTTCTTCTTCTTCTTCTTCTTCTTCTTCTTCTTCTTCTTCTTCTTCTTCTTCTTCTTCTTCCATCTCGTTGTGCTGTAAAATGTCTTCGTGGATAATCTTGAAGTTTTGACGGCATTTTGGTGGCTCAAGTCCACACCTCTGAATCTGGGTGCCTTGCTTCCTTGTGTGTGTTTGGGACTTTCTTTCGCTGTCAGCAACACCTTGCGAGTCTGCAGAGAATGGGACAATTGCTTCTTGACGCATAATAGTGTCCCAGTTGACATGTCATTTGAAGAAAGGTCATTGTTTAGAGTTGATGTTCAGCCATCTGATGACCCCCAGCCTGTTGAGAAAGCTTCCTTGACTCTCACCATTGATACACAGACACATCTGATCAATTTCCCCTGTTCCAAGTCTAAACTGTAGACTTGTTTTGATCACCGTTATCCTATTATTTGCACTCCAAGCCGGAAGTTGGTAATTGAAGTCGTTTATTATTTCATGAAACTCTTGGACTCTGAGGACTTGTGCGAGTTCACATATGTGAATGCTCATGTCTTCGTTCATCTGCTTCAGACTTGCAACAAGAGAACCAAGTCTATCTAAAATATCTTCTAACTGATTTTTTTTTTTCAGTATATCTTGGAGACCACAGTAAAGAATGCAGTACTTTGGGGCCCATTGAAGTTTTTCCGAAATCCAACGCTTGATGATGAGGTCGATGTTTGTTTCCTTGTGGTTCAGGCTGAGCGTAGATTTTTAACTTCAGATGTCTGAACCGCAGTAAGGTTAGTATCTCCCAAAAGTCGGGTTCCCTCAGATGGAGAACAAGTGCTGTAGGTCCGTGAAATGCCTCTGGTGCCTGATGATGAGCAGCTGTTTTCTGAAGGTGCTCTGCCTTCTCCTACGGCGACGAAAGGCCATCATTCGATTGATTGATCGTGACATGAGGAGCTTTTGGTAGTTAGATTAATTCATCAATTTCTAGGTCTTGGATGTTCAGTTCCTCTCGAAATTCCTCGACGCCCTTCGTAGCATCTCCTGACATTATTATTTCAGTGTTTGAATTGTTGCTTTTAGAATTGATCGTTCTAGAAGACTGGTGTTTTTCCATTATATCGATCAGTTTTTATTTTGTAACCCAGACCTTCGTGATATCAATCTCTCAACAATGCTTCTGTAACTCTGCTTTCCTATTGTCTGAGTGGAGGAACCCCCGAGTGGGATTGTTTAAAGACAAGGGTTTATTAGAAGACGACATTACAGTGTGAGAATTCTGTTTGGAATCTTCAGTGTTTCAAAATTCTTCGTGCGTCTTCTTTTGTAGAGCTATGTAAGTAATGACGTCAACAATACGTCACAACACCATTACTGCGCATGCTTGGGAAAAGAGAATTTGAAGCCTGGAGAAAACTTCCAGTTAAAATATGACTAAGTCTACAGAGTTAAAATAATAAGCAGCGCTAAACTCTCATTGCATAGCACTTCACTCAGGTCAGAGAGATTCACGAATGTCAAAATGCTCTCTGGGAAGCACATCCATGCACAGGATGTCAGGAGCGTTTTTGGTCCTGCAAAACTGATTTCCCTTCCATTTGTTTAAATGAGAAACCTTTTCCCATTCCTTCTTTCCAACAAAGAGAGAGAGAGAGAGAGAGAGAGGAGAGAGAGAGAGAGAGAGAGAGAGATTCTTTCCACCCCTCCACCAAAACTTATTTCTCTCCCAACTTTTTGAATGAGTGCCTTTCTCCATAGCTTCATTTTAACAGAGAGAGAGATAGTTACAAGGAGTTACAGGGATTAGGATGTCTCAAAGACTTTTTAGTCCATCCGAGAAGACATCATGTGCTCACTTATCTCTAGGAGCAGCTTTTACTGTTCATTCACAGAGTTCTAATGATTTTTCTAGCTTTCTTTTAAACTCTTCTTCCACACTGTTGCTGTTGACAACTTCTGTTGGCAGTTTATTCCATGTGTCACATATCTTGTATGTGAAGAAGTTCCCACAATGAGATGTGTTGTATCTCCCCAGTTCTAGTTTCCATCCATTATTTCTCGTCTGGTTTTCATTTAATGTGAAGAGGTTACTGTCTGCTTTTGTTATGCCTTTCAGCATTTTGAATGTTTCTATGAGTTGTCCTCGCAATCGTCCTGTTTCTAAGCCATACATGTTCGGGCTCTCTAGTGATCTTTGGTAACCTATTTGCCTGATGGATGGAATTAACTTTGTGGCTCTTGCTTGTGCCCCTTCTAATCTATTTTGTCCTTTCTTAGAGTTGGTGACCAAAACTGTACTGCTTATTCAAGATGAGGTCTATGGATATGTAGAGCTGCAGCACCATTTCCTAGTCTCTGTATTTGAACTGCCTGTTAAGTATCCCACTAGTTTCTGTGCCTTCTTCTTTTCAGCTTTTATGCACTCTTAGGTGGATTTTAAGTCCTTGAAAATAATGACTCTCAGGTCCTCTTCTTGTTTCATCATTCCCAGGCATCATGTAGTTGGCATGAGGGTTGTTTGGTCCTATTTGTAACATTTCACATTTATCCAAGTTAAATGGCATTTGGCATCTTTTTGACCACCCTCCTATTTTCCTTAGATCATTTCTTGAACCTTTCACTGTATCTGGTTCTGTTGCATTTACACCTAGTTTGGTGTCTTCTGCAAATTTGGCTATCCTGCTAGTTAAACCTACATCAATGTCATTAATGTAAATAAAAAACAAGAGTGGGCCAAGGACAGAACCCTGAGGACACCGTTTGTCACATCTGCCCATTTGGATTCTTCACTTTTTATTATGACTCTGTTTTCTATTAGTTAGCCAGTCTTCAAGGCAGTATGCCATTTCTCCTAAAATTCCTAAAGCTCTAACTTTTACCATCGGTTTCTTGTGTGGAACTTTGTCAAAGGACTTTTGGAAATCTAAGTAGAGTATGTCTATTGCTCTACTAGTGTCGTAAATACCAAGCATGATATGAAAAAACTCCAAGAGGTTTGACAGGCAGGATCTGTTTTGTCTGAAGCCGTGTTGACTGTTTAACAACTGGTTGTTTCTATCAATGTGATCCACAATTTGATCTGCAATGATGGACTCAAAAATATTGCAAGGGACTGACGTTAGACAGATTGGTCTATAATTTCCTGGCTCTTCTCTTAGAGCTTTTTTTGTAAACTGGGGGCACATTGCCTAGTTTCTGTCCTTTTGGAAACTATCGGTGTTCTGCAGTCTCTCTGTAGAGTTTATATAGGTGAGGAAATATCTCCTCTTTTAACTCTTTAATTTCTCTCGGATGAATCCCATCCGGACCAGGAGATTTGAACTTGTTTAGATTTCTATTTTGTTTTTAACGTCTTCTTCTGTAAATATTATTTTGTCAAGCGGTGCTGCCCCTTCATTCATATTTGATAGCTGGTTCAGGGATTGAGGTAGTGTCTTCAATTGTGAAAACACTAGTAAAAAATTTATTCAGTAACTCCGCTTTTTCCAAGTCTGAATTCACTAGGTTTCCTCTGTTGTCACTTAAGGGACCTATGCTATTTTTTATTGGTTTTCTGCTATTAACAATCACAAAGAATTCTTTTGGGTTTTCCTTACAAATTGATGCAACTCTCTTATACTCGTTTATCTTTGCATTTCTTACTAATTTGTCCACCATTCTACAGAGTTCTTTATGTCTGCTTGCTTCTTCTGGTGTTGGGTGTGGGGTCATTGATTTGTGCAAGCTGTCTCTCTCTTTCTCTCATTCTATTATATATTTTTCATTTCTCTGTTGAACCACTTAGGCTGAGGGTTGCCGTTTGTTTGCATTTGTTTTAATGGTTTACATCTGGAGTGATTTTCTGTGTATTCTTCTAGAAAGGCTTCCCTCCCAGTACTTATCTGTATCTGTGTTCTTGTCGTACTCGAGATTTTTAACATACCCCTTTAGTTTTTGTAAGTCTCCTCGACGGTAGTCTAATCTCTTTAGTATCTTCTTTTCTTTTTCATGGAGAATATTAATATGAAATGTAATAATTTTATGGTTTTTTTGCCTAGATTTGCACCTGCTGAAAGGTCAGACACCAGGTTATCTTCTGTTGATAGGACGATGTCTGGTATGTTGTCTCCTCTAGTAGGTTTGTCACCCCACTGGTGGAGAAATTCATTTTTGACAAATTCTAAAAGTCTGTTTCCTTCTAAGTTTGATGTGGAGGTCAAGATGTCCCAGTGTACTGCTGCATTGAAATCTCCCATTATTATGCAGAGTTTGTTGTTTATTTCTTTTCCGAGTAATGCACACAGCTCCTCGTCGGACATTTGTGGTTGTTGGGGAGATCTGTACACTAGTATCAGAGTTAGCTTCTTCCCTAAACTGCTTATATTGATGCCAGTTACTTCTTGAGTGGTTGTAATTTTACACTCTATAGGATTGAGGTGGTTCTTGACATATAACATAACGCCTCCACTTTTTTTGGGGTCTATCTTTTTTGAACAATTCATATCCTGCTATTTGGTGCTCTCCTACAAAGTCTCTTGTTGCCTCTTGTGTCCTTGTTTCTGTGATACCTATTATGTCTGATTCTTCACTTGCTATCAATGCTTTGAGGAGATCTACTTTGTTCCGAATAGATCATGCATTAAACTGCGCCACTCTGAGGGACTTTTCTATCTTCTCTTTTGTCTTCGGTGGCTTTATTCGTTTCCCTTATTTTCACTGTTTCCTGCAGTGCTGTCACTAACCAAATTCTGGGAGCTTTCCGGCTTCCTCCCTTGAGTGCTCAGTTCACTGAGGTGTTTCAAGAGGTTTTCGTTAAGAAGGTTTCCTAGTAATTTTGCTTCTTGCAAAGTCAACTGAGTTCTATCTCTTTTAAATAGTTTTTTATTCCCTACAAATCTGTCCCAGACATTTAAGAAATGAACACCTTTTTCTTGGCATATTCGCTCCAGTCTGTCGTTGACTCCAATTGCCCTGCTGAGGGAGTACAATAGTGGCTTACATTGGTTCTGGGCAGAAGTGAAGTCCTACAAGAATGCCTTTGCCGGTTTTCTCATGGATGTTTTCTACAACATTCCTTCTGTCTGGCCAGCTCTCCCATCCTTTAGAAAGAAGCCATTTCCTCCTCCCTGCATTATCTATGATTGCACTTTTTCTGCTTTTCACTTTGATTTTCTTCACTACCTCCGTTATCTTCTTTGGTCCTGCACCTGGGTAAAACTGAACTTTTCTGCTATTTCTATTTTTGGCCACAAAATTTGACCCCTGGTCTTTTACGAACGAGTCTCCAATTGAGGTTGTTTCCTCTTCTGATTCTGAGAGCACAGCAGATCTTATTGATATGTTTATTCCTTTTGGGGGAGAATTATGTTTTCTGGCTGCTGTCACTCTTCTACCAACAGCTCTCTTGAATGCATAATTTTTTTGCTTGAAAGTTTCTTTCTTGGTACCTCGTCTGGTGCTTGTTTCGGTTTCATTTCTGGTTCTGGTCTTAACTAATTCTGTTCTAATCTCCATTATATTTGCTCTCTCCGTTTTCTATGTCGTTGTTCATTTCCTGTTTCTCTCTCCTAAGGTCTGTCACTTCTCTTCTTAGGTCTCCAATTTCCTTTTCCATCCCGTCTTCTCTTCTCTTCTCTTCTCTTGCCATCGAGTTTAGCCTTTGTCAGCTCCTCCTTTAGTTCCTTTGACATTTCTTCCACCTCCCTCCTGTTCTTGTTGACAGCAGAGACAGACGGTGAGGCTACCTACCTTTGAAGCGCTTGCCTCTTTGTACTGTAGTCTGCGCACCACTTGTTTGCATTGCATTTCGCACATGTGTGCTTCAGTTTTAGCTTTTCTTGGGTCATCTCTGTTTGTGCCTTCGTTTCAATATTTCTGTCTGAGCTTTAATTCAATATTCTTTCTCATGTGACCATTCGAAAAGGAAACAAAGGCGGTGGCTGAGTCCTCCCACAGTCGCTGCATCCACTTGTCAATGGACAGTTCTCCATAGTTCGTCGCCAGGATGCATTTTTTCACTGCCACACTAATATACGGTCTCCCTGTTGTTAGACGATCCCAAAAGTGTCGCACCTCCCAACTGAGAGAGAGAGAGAGAGAGAGAGAGAGAGAGAGAGAGAGAGAGAGAGAGAGAGAGAGAGAGATTCTTGCTACATTCCACCGCCACCCTCGAAACTGATTTCCCTCCCACCTGTTTGAATGAGAAACTTTTTCCATTCCTTATATCCAGCAGAGAGAGAGAGAGAGAGAGAGAGAGAGAGAGAGAGAGAGAGAGAGAGAGAGAGAGAGAGAGAGAGAGAGAGAGAGAGAGAGAATTATTTCCTTCATTTCACCCCTACCCTATTATCTAAGTTGGGTCAAATGATGCCGCATGCCAAATTTTGTCTAGATTGGTCAAGCGGTTCCCACATTGGTTAAAGGGAAGGGGAAAGGTGGATGGGGAAGGGGAAGGGGAAGTGGGTATGGCTCTAACCCCTACCCTATTGTCTAAGTTGGGTCAAATGATGCCACATGCCAAATTTTGTGTAGTTCGATCAAGCGGTTACCATATTAGTCACAAAGGGAAGGGGAAAGGTGGATGGGGAAGGGGAGGGGAAAGGGGGTATGGGTCTAACCCCTACCATATTATCTAAGTTGGGTCAAATGAAGCCACATCCAAATTTTGTCAGTCGCAAAGGAAGTGAAAGGTGGATAGGGAAGGGGAAGGGTTCGAAACCTACCCTATTATTGAAGTGGGGTCAAATTATAGCCACATGCCAAATTTTTTCCACATGGGTCAAGCAGTCACCTTATTACCCATAAAGGGAAGGGAAACGATGGCTAGGGAAGGGAAGGGAAAGGGAAAGAGGAAGGGGAAGGTGAAGGGGAAAGGGAAAGGGAAGGGGAAGGGTATGAAACCTACCCTATTATCGAAGTTGGGTCAAATGATGGCCCCATGCCAAATTTTATCCAGGGAGGTCAAGCAGTTACCATATTAGCCACAAAGTGAAGGGGACAGGTGGATAGGGAAGGGGAAGTAGAAGGGGAAAGTTAGGGGGAAGGGGAAGGGGAAAGGGAAAAGGAAGGGGAAGGGTTCGAAACCTACCCTATTATCGAAGTTGGGTCAAATGATGGCCCCATGCCAAATTTTATCCAGGGAGGTCAAGCAGTTACCATATTAGCCACAAAGTGAAGGGGACAGGTGGATAGGGAAGGGGAAGTAGAAGGGGAAAGTTAGGGGGAAGGGGAAGGGGAAAGGGAAAAGGAAGGGGAAGGGTTCGAAACCTACCGTATTATCGAAGTTGGGTCAAATGATGGCCACATGCCAGATTTTGTCCAATGGGTCAAGCGGTTACCATATTAGCCACAAAGGGAAGGGGAGTGGTGGATAGGGAAGGGGAAGGGGAAGGGGAAAGGGAAGGGTTCGAAACCTACCCTGTTATCGAAGTTGGGTCAAATGATGGCCCCATGCCAAATTTTGTCCAAGGGGTCAAGCAGTTACCATAGTAGCCACAAATGGAAGGGGAAGGTGGATAGGGAAGGGGAATTGGAAAGAGAAGGGGAAGGGGAAGGGTTCGAAACCTACCCTATTATCGAAGTTGGGTCAAATGATGGCCACATGATAAATTTTTTCCAAAGGGTCAAGCCACTACCATATTAGCCACAAAGGGAAGGGAAAAGGTGGATAGGGAAGGGGAAGGGGAAGGGGAAGGGGAAGGAGAAGGGTTCGAAGCCTACCCTATTATCGAATTTCTGTCACTGCCATAAATGTCACAGCCTCTCAAAGTTGAACATATTCAATTTCAATTTCTTTAAGTATTTTTGAAGTTTTGAAAAACTATGTTCAACTTTGAGAGGCTGTGACATTTATGGCAGTGAAACCCTTACTTCACTTATTAGCAAAATTTCCGTAATTGCAAACAATACTTTCAAAATTTTAATTGAGAAATGGAGGGTGATAATCAGTTAAATAAAGACAGGATGAATATTTTACGCAGCCTTAAGAATGATAGTAGTATAGTTATTACTAAGGCAGATAAAGGTAGGGGTGTTGTATTAATGAATAGGTCCGATTATTAAGATAAAATTAATGAAATAATCTCCGACAAAACAAAATTTAGTGTTTTAAATGTAGATATTGAGAGTCACATTTTGAAATTAGAAGACAAACTAAATAGGTTGCTAAGAGGTCTGAGAGATAAGATTGGGGAAGTTACATATAGTTCTTTATTTGCTTCAGGATCTAAGCCTGGTTATTTGTGCGGTCTGCCTAAGGTACATAAAATAGGAAACCCTTTAAGACCTATTATTTCCGCAGTTGGTACTTTTAGTTATAACCTGTCTAAGGTTTTAGTTCTAATTTTAAACCCTCTAACTTTAAGTGAATTTAACATCTCAAATTCTTCCAATTTTGTTAAAGAATTATGCTGTTTCAGTTTTAACCAAGATGTTGTAATGGCTAGTTTCGACGTAAACTCTCTTTTCACCAATATCCCACTAAAAGAAACAACCGACATTATTCTTAACAATATATGTGAAAACCACTTATCAATGTTTGGCCTTAATAAAGTAGACTTACAAAAATTATTACAGTTACCAACTGCTGATGGGATATTTACTTTTGATGGTAACTTATATCATCAAATAGATGGAGTACAGTAGCTATGGGAAATTCCCTTGGACCTGTAGATGCGGATTGCTTCATGGGTTATTGTGAAAGGATTTGGATGTCTGAATGCCCTCGTGCTTTCAAACCCTTGTATTGTCGTAGGTATGTAGATGATACTTACCTTGTGTTTAAGGAATTAGCACATGTTGATCTGTTTTTTGAATATTTTCATTCTCGTCACGCTAACATTTCTTTCACTTGTGAGACAGAACAGGATAATAAGTTGTCATTTTTAGATGTACAGGTATACAGAAATAATGGCAAATTTGAGACCTCAGTTTATAGGAAAAGTACGTTCACTGGCTTGGGATTGAATTACCTCAGTTTTTCACAAGTTGTATAAGGTGAATTCAATACGCACTTTGATAAATAAAGCCTACAATGTTTGCTGTGATTTTAAATTTTTTCTTCAAAATATGGTCTTCCTCCTGAATTATTTTTCTGAAAACTCATACCCCATTTTTGTATTTTACAATGCTCTGAAAATTGTTTTAAATGAAAAGTTTTGTCCCAGACCGGTGCAGAGTGCTGCAAGTAAAGATGTAAAGTACATGAAATTGCCTTACCTTTGTCATAGTAGCTATATGGTCCGAAAAAAGTTACAAGAAATACTTAGCATTGTGTCCCTCAGATTAGTTTCCGGTTTGTTTTCAATAATCCTTTTACTGTAAGATCACTTTTGAGGGAAAAGCCTACTCTGCCTGTGGACCTTAATTCCTGTGTCGTTTACTTGTTCACTTGTTCGCAGTGTGGTCTGCGATACGTGGGATCCAGTTCTCGCTGGCTCAGGCACAGAATTTTGGAACACAGAGGTCTTTCTATTAGAACTAGGTTTCCTCTTTCCTAACCACCCTTTTCTGCCATTAGGGAACACAGTTTAGCACAGGACCATCCTTTCACTGACCTGGATTTTCGGGTACTGTCTTTTTCTTCAAATAGACTGGACCTTTTGATTTCAGAGTCGCTGGTTATTAAAAAGATGAAATCGGAATTGTACAACAACT
This sequence comes from Macrobrachium rosenbergii, assembly GCA_039081455.1. NCBI lineage: Eukaryota > Metazoa > Arthropoda > Malacostraca > Decapoda > Palaemonidae > Macrobrachium > Macrobrachium rosenbergii. The sequence continues at coordinate 185,360 of JANJGK010000978.1, read as the reverse complement.
CGTCTGGTATTCAACTAGCTATCGTGTAATTTCATAGTAGGTACTCAATTAGGTCGTTAAATATTTTACTTTGTGAGTGGTGGTTTGTTTACATTTCACCTCATTTTTATACTTTTATGTTGTTGTTCGTTTTTAATTTTTCGTTATTTTGCGCCTCACCCTTTTAGTTTATATTTACTGTTCGTTTTATATATTTGGTTAGTATTTTTGCTGAAGATTTATCGTGACAATTTATTTTATTGTAATTTCATCATTTCTCATCCTTGTCGGTTTTTCAGCCTGATGATGAGGTTTTATACCTCAAAAGCTCCTATAATAAAGAATGTTCTTCCTGGTCTTGGCAATATTATTCACCATTTATATATATATATATATATATATATATATATATATATATATATATATATATATATATATATATATATATATATATATATATATATATATATATCCTCTATGGTTGGTAGCCGGCCAAGGAATGGCCAACTGGATTTGGGTGGCCCTAGGTGGCCATTCTAGAGGCCGAAAGGTGTTTTGGGTGATAAAGTGGCCCAAAATTAGGAAATGATACTAATATCGGATTTTGGCCAGTCAGGGCATTTGGGGCCAGGCCTTTAACCTAACCTAACCTAAGCAGAATGTCGCTTCCTTCCCTTTCTCCAGTCTCCACCATCGATCAATCTGTTCCCTTCCTCCAATTCCTCAAATTCTCTCTGGTTCCTCCTCCTCCTCTTACTGATCTCATCATAAGTAGTCAAGCTAAAACTGATATTAACACTGCTTTTCTTGTTATCATTATTCCTGATGTTTCTCTCATTCTGTTTCCTGTTCTTAACTGCTCTTATTCTTCTCTCCTTCTCAGGTTATCTCTCCTTCTTCTTGAAGTCTTCTGCAAGAGGAGACAAGGAAGGACGCACAAGCACAGACTACACTGACCTCCCACACTTGATTAAAGAAGACATGGCTACGTCAGGATCAGTTCTGTCTTCAGAGGACTCGAGAGCTTTGAGGCTGAGCCTGTTTGTGAGGAAGTATGGAAAGAAGGTGGTTCACTTCATATACTCCTTCCACTTCCTCCAAGGCCACCAAAAGAGCATCATAGAAATTCTCATTGAAAACCAAGTTCCACTTCAAGGGAGGAGTTGTCCATTCAATGGACAAGAACTAAAAAATATGACAGAAAAGCCTCCAGAAGATCTGGACATCACACTGATGAACAAAATCTGCCAGGTTCTTTGGCAAAAGGGGGTGAATGACCCTGGTGATGAACTGAAAAAACTCTTAAAAATAATCAAAGATGAGAGGAACTTTGTTAGCCATGAAGAGCCTCATATGTCAGAGCCAGATTTGGAAGGAAAACTGAAAGACTTCCAAGCAACGCTCGAGGAAACTCTTGAGGAAATCAAGAGTCTCTTTCCATCTAATTCTGGTGACATTGTCCAGGTTAAAGCAGAGATCCAAGATGCTGTTCCAGAGCTCCTAAAAAAGATCCGTGAGAAATATGATCCCTCAGACCCTCGGGATGTACAAAGGCTTCAAGAAGTAATAGAGGAGTTTAGGAATGAGTTTTCTGACATGATACAAGAATCAGCTGAAGCAGAACTCCTGTCTCTTAATGAACGCCTCTGTCAGATCTTGCCCTATGACTGGCTCGCTCAGTATGGTACTACAGATCTTGGTAACATCATGGTCTCTTTAGAAGTGGAGGATGATCAGGAGTTAAATAACGGTCCCCATAGCAATCAAAGTGTCACTGTAACTCAACAAGAAATCCTCAGCATTGAAGACACAAAGGGAGAAGACCCTGAAGTTGTGATTATATCTGGTGATGCAGGTTCTGGAAAGACCACAATTCTTTGTTCCTATGCAGAGGGATGGTGCAAAAAGACAACGGATATTCCAGAACTCTCCTCCTTCCCATTATTACTTAACATGCAGTTCAGGAATCATGACCACGACAACTTTGATGACTACCTTAAGAGCTTGATTCCAGACACTGTTGCTCGATTTCCCTTTAGTCTTGTCAAATCAGTAGTCCTACGTTCACAGTGTTTGGTCTTGTGTGATGGCTATGATGAGGCCAATGTGAAATCTCAAAAACTCTTTAAAGAGTTTTTAGAACTTAATTCAAATAAGATGAAGTTTGTTGTCACAACACGTCCAGGGAATACTGTGGGACTAACAGGTATTGTGAACAAAACAAAACGTCCCAAAATCAACCTCAAAGTTTCAGGTCTTCAGGAAGAGGACATGAAATTGCTCACAGAAAAGCTCATTGGCCACTTGCTGAAAGATGATGACGTCACCCAACAGGAGCAAATGAAGAAAGAGCTGCTTCAGAAAATAGAAGAAATGGACACTGGCACTAGAGACATCCTGCAAACCCCACTGTATTTTAACCTGTTCATCCTCCTTTACATCGAGTGTCCAGAGTTAAGGGATGAAATGAGCACCAGGACATCAGTCTACTTACAGCTGAGAAAGCACAAGATCAAGAGAATCTCCGACAAGACAGGAATCTCTAAAGAATCACTGGAGAAATTTGATGCACTGTACAGAAAATGGTCTCTGAAGCATTACACTGAGGAAAAATATGAATGGTCTGAGGCAGATGTAAGAAGCTTTGAAGATGAAATTGAAAAAACCTTTGAAAATGAGAAGCACCAGCAAGAGGTGCTTCAGAACTTTGAAGCCATCATGTCCTCCTATTTCTCCATAAAGAAAACAAAGAAGCAACTGGAGATCGTAAATGTCTACTGCCACAGACACAGAAGTGAGCAGGAGTTTGCAGCTGCAGGCAGCATCTGCGATGACATCATCACATCAATTAGAAGGCCACGAAGAGGACACATCATTCAAGACATCATCACATCAATTAGAAGGCCACGAAGAGGACACATTATTCGAGACATCATCACATCAATCAGAAGGCCACTAAGAGGAAACCGTATTGTAGATGTGCTATGGTCGAAAGGATTATGGGACGGAAGAGATCTAAAACAGTTATTTGAGAAATTCAGTGAAGTAATTTCCTTTATAACAGGAATACTTTACAGTACTGAGAGAGATGTATTGTATAATACAATACATCATATTAATGAACTCTATGTATCATACAGCCTCTCTTTTGGTTACAAACATGATGATCTTTTGGATCCATGTATTGAAACCAGACTGGACCAGAAGGTTCTGGAATCACTTGTGTCACAGATGGAGAGAGAAACTTCTCTGAAGAACCAAGTAAGGTTCGAAGAACCCAAGAGTCTTTATGTCCTTCCATCCTTACTGCCTAAACTGAGGCCCAAACAGATTGAAGTGAGTTTTTCCCATCCAGAAGTACGAAGAAATATTTCTCCAATCAACACAACTCTGGAGTCAGCGACTCACTCCAGCGTCTACACAGATCTTTGGATAACGATGTATCTAAGTGAATACGCACAACATCCAGGACAGGAGGAGGTTTTGCATCCAGTGGATGAATTAGGTAAATAGGAACTTCTTCTTCTTCTTCAACCTTTACTCCCTTAATTATAAAGTACTAAAGCCTTCAGCCATCACTCAAACTACTTTAGCTCTTTAGTTATTCTCTGCTTCTTCTTCTTCTTTTTCATCTTTGGTAATGACCTCCTCCTCATGAGTCGTTTGTGTAAAGCAACTCTGAAGAAGAAGAAGAAGAAGAAGAAGAAGAAGAAGAGGAAGAAATGGCGCTGAATTGCTTGTTTTCTTTTCAAGAGAATTTAAAGAGTTATGTAAATTCATTGACATCTGTTTGTTTCTCTCTGTCTCACTATACACATCTTATAGTCTATTTAATATATATATATATATATGAAATTTTTTATCACACCGTGATTTATATACAATCATGAAGCTACAAATGTCGCTTAATATCAAATTCATGCTACCTCGGGAATATCTCCGATGGAGAATTATCACCGAAGGGGAATTTATATAAGTGATAAATGAATTGGTACCGTCGGGACGCGAACCCTTGACATGGACTTATTCAGCGACTCCAGTAGACGTTACCACCGCACCATCAAGAGAGGTATAAGTCATTACCGAGTCTGCTGTACTGTTTTTTCCCGTCGTGAGCTGCGTGTTCCAAACGTGCCAACAAACTATCACGGCGGAGGTGGGTCACTGCCGAGGCTAAGTACAATTTCCCCTCTCACGACAGGAAAAAACAGTACAGCAGACTCGGTAATGACTTATACCTCTCTTGATGGTGCGGTGGTAACATCTACTGGAGTCACTGAATAGGTCCATGTCAAGGGTTCGCATCCCAACGGTACCAATTCATTTATCACTTATATAAATTCCCCTTTGGTGATAATTCTCCATTGGAGATATTCCCGAGGTAGCATGAATTTGATATTAAGCGACATTTGTAGCTTCATGATTATATATATATATATATATATATATATATATATATATATATATATATATATATATATATATATATATATATATATATATATATATATATATATACATATATATATATATATATATATATATATATATATATATATATATATATATATATATATATATATATATATATTACTAAAAGGACCTCATTCAAACTGGATGGTATCTAATGGAGTTTTTATTAAAAAAGTTACAAGCTTTCTTGGACAAACAGTCCACATTATCAAGTATCCGTACAATGAGCAGACGCGTAGTCCGGCTGTATTTATATCTGTGTACTGGGTACTTTTAATCCTATAATCGCCTAGCTCTTCCTGTGTGACCTCCACCCCCTCTTGACCTTGGTCTTTCTCTGATCCCTCCTCCCAGGTGACCGTTTTCTGTGCGTTCTCTTACGTTTTTTCTTCGTTTCCTTGCTACTTGGAGTATACGATTTTTCTAGATATGCTGTCTTCAAAGCCGTTTCCGCACGGAAAACGGTCACCTGGGAGGAGGGATCAGAGAAAGACCAAGGTCAAGAGGGGGTGGAGGTCACACAGGAAGAGCTAGGCAATTATAGGATTAAAAGTACCCAGCACACACATATAAATACAGCCGGACTACGCGTCTGCTCATTGTACGGATACTTGATAATGTGGACTGTTTGTCCAAGAAAGCTTGTAACTTTTTTAATAAAAACTCCATTAGATACCATCCAGTTTGAATGCGGTCCTTTTAGTAATTCTACTAATGCACAGAACAATTGTGTATGTGATAAAGTTAATATATATATATATATATATATATATATATATATATATATATATATATATATATATATATATATATATATATATATATATATATATATATAAGAATAAAAACAGCAACAGTTTAGTTATGCTGCTTTTCTTCAATATAGTCATTATCATTATTATTATTATTTTCTGTTGTTGTACATGATAATAATAATAATAATAATAATAATAATAATAATAATAATAATAATAATAATAATAATAATATCTCAAAAATTCCTCTCATTTGTTTCATCCCACAGAATTGGGCATTCATGATGATGGAATGTACGCAGACTTGGAGAGCCTTCGTTCCCTTTCTCCCTTGATTTCTTCGGCAAAGGAACTGACATTAGAATACTTCATGGGAGAGGCTCCAGAGGACCGCACTGCCCAAGTCATAAACAGGACTTTGGTTCCCACAAGCAGGGGGGAAGGAGCAACCACTCATTTATGGATTTCCTTTGATGTAGGTGAGTATCAGCATCATCCAAAGTCAACCGTCACTCAAGAAATTGTTCCTGTTCCTTTTCCTTCTTCTTCTGTCCTCCTCCTCCTCCTCCTCCTCCTCCTCCTCCTCCTCCTCTTCCATTATGAATAGAATGAAAATGAAAAGAAGCAAAAGCAAGAGTAGCAGGAGGAGGAGGAGAAGAAGAAGAAGAAGAGGAGGCCAGGAAAAGGAAGACTTTAAATATATAATAATGGGGAATAATAAGAGTATTGAAATTCTTCTCTACATTTTTAACCTATTCCTCCTCCTCTCCTCCTCCTCCTCCTCCTATATTTCCTCTCAATTATCATAGCGCTGTGATTCTCTTCAGTCAGTGTTCATATAGACATAGAAATGTATCTACCGTATATCTGTGTGTGTGTGTGTGTGTGTGTGTGTATGCAGAAATAAATAGTGAGAGAGAGAGAGAGAGAGAGAGAGAGAGAGAGAGAGAGAGAGAGAGAGAGAGAGAGAGAGAAAGAGATCACCACTTGCAGAGAGTTGAAGTCGCCGCCTTCGTCACCATGGCAACGCACCTGATGGCGTCACACAAACACGTGATCAGAATGTGATGGATTTTAGAGACCATTTTCAGTCTTTAGAGCCCAGTTTCAGTTTTAGAGACCAGTTTTAGTCTTTAGAGAACAGTTTCAGTTTTAGAGACCAGTTTCAGTTTTAGAGACCAGTTTCAGTCTTTAGTGACCAGTTTCAGTTTTTGAGACCAGTTCCAGTCTTTAGAGACCAGTTTCAGTTTTAGAGACCAGTTCCAGTCTTTAGAGACCAGTTTCAGTTTTAGAGACCAGTTTCAGTCTTTAGTGACCAGTTTCAGTTTTTGAGACCAGTTCCAGTCTTTAGACACCAGTTTCAGTTTTAGAGACCAGTTTCAGTCTTTAGACACCAGTTTCAGTTTTAGAGACCAATTTCAGTCTTTAGTGACCAATTTCAGTTTTTGAGACTAGTTTCAGTCTTTAGAGACCAGTTTGGTATTTAGAGACCAGTTTCAGCCTTTAGAGACCAGTTTCAGTTTTAGAGACCAGCTTCAGTTTTTGAGAACAGTTTCAGTCTTTAGAGACCAGTTTCAATTCTTTAGTGACCTGTTTCAGTTTTCGAGAACAGTTTCAGTCTTTAGAGACCAATTTCAGTTTTAGAGACCAGTTTCAGTTTTTGAGACCAGTTTGTTTTGGAGAACAGTTTCAGTCTTTAGAGACCAGTTTCAGTTTTAGAGACCAGTTTCACTCTTTAGAGACCAGTTTCAGTTTTAGAGACCAGTTTCAGTCTTTAGAGACCAGTTTCAGTTTTTGAGACTAGTCTCAGTCCTTCGAGACCAGTTTCAGTTTTAGAGACCAGTTTCAGTTTTAGAAACCAGTTTCAGTCTTTAGACCAGTTTTGGTCTTTAGAGATCAATTTCAGTTTTAGAGACATGTTTCAGTCTTTAGAATATATTTTTTGGTCTTTAGAGACCAGTTTCAGTCTTTTGAGACCAGTTTTGGTCTTAAGAGACCAGTTTTGGTCTACCAGTTTCAGTCTTTAGAGACTAGTTGTGGTATTTAGAGACCAGTTTTGGGCTTTAGAGATCAGTTTCAGTCTTTAAACTATTTTGTCCTTTAGAGACCATTTTTGGTGTTTAGAGACCAGTTTCGGTCTTTAGAGACCAGTTTCAACCTTTAGACTGTTTCTGGTCTTTAGAGACTATTCCCAGCCTTTAGACCATTTCTGGTCTTTAGAGATCAGTTTCAGTCTTTAGAGACCAGTTTCAGCCTTTAGACCGTTTCTGGTCTTTAGAGACAAGTTTCAGTCTTTAGAGACCAGTTTCAGTCATTAGAGACCAGTTTCAGCCATTAGACCATTTCTGGTATTTAGAGACCAGTTTCAGTCTTTAGACCATTTCTGGTCTTTAGAGACCAGTTTCAGTCTTTAGAGACCAGTTTCAGCCTTTAGACCGTTTTTGGTCTTTAGAAGACCAGTTTCAGTCTTTAGAGACCAGTTTCAGTCATTAGAGACCAGTTTCAGTCATTAGAGACCAGTTTCAGCCTTTAGACCGTTCCTGGTCTTTAGAGACCAGTTTCAGTCATTAGAGAACAGTTTCAGCCTTTAGACCGTTCCTGGTCTTTAGAAGACCAGTTTCAGTCTTTAGAGACCAGTTTCAGCCTTTAGACCGTTTCTGGTCTTTAGAGACCAGTTTCAGTGATCAGGGACCAACCAGGGTCCAAAGTCCCTCTGGCCAAGGTCCCTTTTCCTAATTTCGGCCCTTTTGAACCAACTGCAACCAATTGGAGCCAATTTCCTTTAATGTCGGGCGATTCGGACCCATTTTTGGCCGATTTTTGACGGTTTTGGTTAATTTTTGGCCAATCTTCACCAGTTTTTGACGATGTTGGTTAATTTTTGGCCAATCTTCACCAGTTTTTGACGATTTTGGTTAATTTTTGGCCAATCTTCACCAGTTTTTGACGATTTTGGTTAATTTTTGGCCAATCTTCACCAGTTTTTGACGATTTTGGTTAATTTTTGGCCAATCTTCACCAGTTTTTGACAATTTTGTCCAACTTTGGGCCAATTTTCGACGATTTTGATAAACTTTGTGCCAATCTTGACCAGTTTCGACCAATTTTTGGCTAATTTTAGACTTTTTTTACCCGTTTCTGGCTGAAAGAAAAGTAGCCCCGTCTCTGAATTGCCTCTTTCTCTTCATCAGAGACTTAATAAAATTATGTCTCAATACATCGGCCTCTCTCTCTCTCTCTCTCTCTCTCTCTCTCTCTCTCTCTCTCTCTCTCTCTCTTACACATATCATAGAGTTTATTTAATATTATAGAGTTTATTTAATATCTTCTTCGTTTAACGTGCTTTTTTCCCATTTTTCATATGGGGTAAGCACGATGCCTTCTTTTGAAGGACTTTCATTTGGCGTTGGGGTAGGCCGTAGCCTCGATCGGCTGCCCTGCCTAACATTGCTTAGACCCCGGTAGCAGATGTGTTTATGTATCATGCCAAATCCCCAGCTCCCTTTCTCCCAGCAGCGAGGAGACGTGAGCAGCTAGGCTGACAGTTCAAGACGTGTGAGGCGTCTGTTATGTTTTTAGAAGATGTTGGAGTGGCTTTGTTTGTGTGTGTATTAGTCTGTAACACCCATTTGCTTTCAGCAAACCTATCCGTTGATTACGTACATAATCCCGGGGTGTCTACACGGATAGCAAAGTGTCCGCCTTCTCTGACCGGTCGGCTGCGGATTTGAACCCGCGACACAGACTTCGTATGAAGTCCGAGTCTGCTGCTCTACCGACCGAGCCATCGAGGCTCCCTTTTATATATATATATATATATATATATATATATATATATATATATATATATATATATATATATATATATATATATGCGTGTGTGTGAGTATGTGTGCGTGCGTGCGTGCGTGTGTGTGAGTGAGTGAGTGAGTGTTGAGGAGGAGGAGGAGCGAGTGAGAGGAGAAATTAATATCCCTCTATTTTTGTCTTTCCTCAGATCGAGACTTGAAGCTTCTGCTCCAGTCGCTGACTCTTCCGCCTCTAACGTCAATAGAGATTGATGTGCTTGGTGGTAGAGAGCCTGATGATGTTGAAGACTTGAAGACACTCGCAAGAGAGAAGGGACTTGGAGAATTACGCCTTCATTATTGGTAGAAGAAGAAGAAGAGAAGAAAAACAATGGCTGTTGTTTCTTGTGAAGGTCTTTGGGTAAAATGCAAATGGCGTCTTTTATCCCAAGTCTCTTTTATTCCTTTAGTGTCTTTTATTCTTCGTTTAGAGAGAGAGAGAGAGAGAGAGAGAGAGAGAGAGAGAGAGAGAGAGAGTACTCTCTATATTAAGACCTGTATTAATCTTTCTCTCTCTCTCAGGGTGGCTTCACGGGCAAAATGAGAGATAATTCACTGCCTCATTCACACTATCACTGCTGAATCAGGGAGGAGGAGGAGGAGGAGGAGGAGGAGGAAGAAGACGCCTTCCATATTACAAGTCACTGAATATACCTTTATACACCCTTCCATTTCAACACCTCCCCATCCCCCATCCCCCATCCCCCTCTCTAGCACTTTCTAGGCCCTCCTCCCTCCCTCCCTTAGTCTCCCATTCTTCCCACATGACCAAGCCCCTTGAAAGAAGCACTCTGCTCCATCTTTTCTGGCTTCTGTTATGCTGTACTGCTGTCACTGAAAGGAAAGGAAAGGAAAGGAGAGGAAAAGCTTCTCTCTCTCTGATGTGTCAAAGAGTTGATTTCAAATGAATGGATAAATAATTAAGATAAATACTTTATTCAAATGTTCAATTGTATTAATATTAAGGCCATATTCAACAGGGATCTTTCCTGACATAAATAGAGAAGTATTCCTCCATAATTCAAATTATGCAGTGTCATGTTTGCTTATCAGTAAGGATCACCTTTAAGAGTCTTAGACCAAGCTATATATATATATATATATATATATATATATATATATATATATATATATATATATATATATATATATATATATATATGGATGACTCAAAATACGAAGTCAGAGAGACAAGGCTTGTGGATCCAGTGGTGTCTCTCCTGGTGTTCTGAAATTGCTCCCAATACAGAGGATATATATAATAATCACTCTTGCTGTACTCTCTCATGCCATTTTTACTTTTTCTGCCTCAGATCATAGTTTGTGGCCCATTGCCGAAATGTGGTTGTTGGCCAATCTGCCAAGTATTGGGGACATTTTCAGATCATCGTCATGTGTCAGAACAGTGTCAAATAATCCTCTGAATTCTGTCTACAAACAGATGAGGAAATGACTAAGAACTGCTGGATATTGTTATTATTTTTTTGTTTTTGTTCTCTAGAAGAAAGTCCAGTAGTGGTCATTCATGAAGGTTCTGCTGAAATGTTTGTACACTAAGGCTTCTTCTTCTTTATTTAGCTGCATTTCAAGTTCCACTTGTAAAAGGGACAATGTTGAAAATGTTATACAACAAGATGTTTTTTCTTTACTGTTCTGCTTTGACATGTTTTTATGATTCTTGAGATTTATTTGTTTATCTTTTATGTCCTTTTCTTGGACCATATAAGAGATCCTGTTGCATTTTTATAACTATAATATTGCAGTCGATAGACTTACCTATATATCTGTCTGTCTATCTATCTATATGCAAATCCTGAAATGCCAAGGATGCTTTTGTCATGGTTTGGTGAATGTTTGAGCTTTGCAAATAAACTGAATGCTTACACTGTATTTTATTAGCCATGTTATGCATAGATAATTAAGTAGTTTTGGTAACAAGGTTTCATACTGGAAATGGAAAACTATTTGATTTTTCAGGATAAAAATATAATGTCAACCTTATCATAATCTTGTGATCTGCATTTTGGTAATGCTTCAAATGCATACAACTTATGAGACTGAATGTATACATAAATATACTGTATCTACAAACATGGAAAACAAGAAAAATGCAGCAGAAGAAAGTCATTCAAAATAACTCAGAGATTAATTCAACAGAACCACAAAAGCAGTTGATGAGAATTGCAATCAAAAGGCAAAGTCAGTCAGTCAAAAGATTCAACTTGTAGAAAATTTGATCAACTTGTCAAAAGAACAAGTATATTACCAAAATTATTTCATGATAAAAATGCAGTAGTCAGTCAGTCAGTCAGTCAGTCAGACTGTTGACCTTCCAAAAGCACAAATGAAACAGAAGAGGTAATCAGTGAATACTGGGGAAGTGGAAATGTGGTTTGAATCTAAGAAGATGAAAGTCTTCTTAATTTCTTCAGATGAGATTGACTGAATGATGGAATGAATGGAGGTCTCTATGAACACCTTATCAGAAAGTCTGAAATGAGAGAGAGAGAGAGAGAGAGAGAGAGAGAGAGAGAGAGAGAGAGAGAGAGAGAGAGAGAGAGAGAGAGATCTTTCCATTTTATTAAAGGGAAGGGAAACCAATAATATATCGAATGCAAGAGGAGAAATAAAAACTTGAGGAGATGAAATAAGAGAAAGAATTGAAAAGGTAGGAGGAGGCCTATTATTCAAACAAAGAACTTTTTGAGACATAACTGGAAAAAATTATGAAAAAAATTATCAAGCACTGGAGTTACGCAACTCAGATTCAGTTGTAAAAATGGGAAGAACTGGAAGGAACTGATCAAAGGCACACGAAAATAAGCAAACACAAACCATAAGGAAGAGGAGGAGGAGGAGGAGGAGGAGGAGAGAGCTGCTTCAGAGCCAAACACCTGCTGCTGCTACTACTTCTTGAGGCCAGTGACAGGAAGGAAGGAAGGAAGGAAGGAAGGAAGGAAGGAAGGAGGGAAGGAAGGAAGGAAGGAAGGAAGGAAGGAAGGATGGAAGAGGTCCAGTGTGGTACCAGATGTGTTTTGAGCAGACGACAAATCCCGAGGAGCGTCTGCTGGTGAGTTTTACAGTCACACATTCCTTCTTTGTCTATTATTTTGTAGAATAAATGTATAAATAAATTGCAGGCTCAGTTAATGAGCCCATTAATCGCCAGTGGCAGGAAAGAGGTTTATAAAGAATACTGGGAGGAAGTTCAGAGAATCAACATCTATCAAGATATTAATCAGGAGGAGGAGGAGGAGGAGGAGGAGGAGGAGGAGGAGGAGGAGGAGGAGGAGGAGGAGGAGGTACTCCAACCTGATGCTGAAGATGGGGATGACAGTGACGTAGACCACCTTTTTATACACATACTTTGGAGGACAGTGAGGAGTTAGAAGAACAGCACCACCACCACACAGAAGAAGAAGAAGAAGAAGAAGAAGAAGAAGAAGAAGAAGAAGAAGAAGAAGAGACACCCACATTTGCCTTTTTATACGCTCACTATCGCATGGGCAGTACAAAATCGGAATACTATTTAAACGCCAAACACGTGGATGAAGAATACGTTCGCCTGTCAAGAAACGAAGACGAATTCAATCATCGTCTCAACAACTTCAAGAGTTGTTTACTCAGTCTAGATTGTGTCGAGTCCATTATATTTCCGGATGTACCCTATAGGGCATACATACCCCCGCCAAATATACGGTTTCGGTGAAATGCTGAAGAGGAAAAGTAGTGTGAAAGGAGTCTTCGTCGCTTCTGCCGAGAGAGGGAGGGAGGGAGGGAGGGAGAGAGGGAGGGAGGAGGCTTCAGGAGACCCTCAAAGTTCTCTGGGAAACTATATTGTTTTTGTGTTCTTGATTTTCCTTGTAGTATTAGATTTTATTTTGTATTCCTGTAAGCAATTTCTGTAGCTATGGATTTTTTGTATTATTAACAAGCAAGAATAAGATGAATAGAAACCAAAAAAAGAAAAGATATCTTGTGAGAAACCTGGCCTGCGCTTAATACTGATGCGCTTCCGGTTACTCGCTTGATGTCAGTTTGGTTAAAAGCAGCGGAAGGAAGGAAGGAAGGAAGGAAGGAAGGAAGGAAGGAAGGAAGGAAGGAAGGAAGGAAGGACAGACATCCAAAATCACCGTCAGTCATTCGCCCAACGAACTTCGTCATGGACGCGGCAAAGGAAGACCGTCAGCTACACCTCAACCGTGCCTTCCACCACGATTACATTTGGTTTTTTATGGGAAAAGTTCGGCTCCGAAGTCACAAAAGTCTTTGTCACAATAAGCGTCAGCAAACACGTGAAAAAACAAAAACAAAACAAAAAAAAACTGCTTTGAAAACGTTAGACTCGGCAACAGAACGCGATGAAACTGAAAAGAGTTACGGACCTGTCAGTCGAATGAACGCAACTGCACTCAGCCGGGAGGAGTTTATTGCCACAACTATGGAAGCCTTTTTCGTAGGCCTAAGCTGAATTTACTGTCCAGTTCAACATTATAATCGAGCTGTTCCTTGCCGTACGTTAACTTTTGTAGGCTCCTAAAGACAAAACGCATGAAATAAAATCAATAAGTGTGTAAATAAATAGATGAACATTATTTCAACAACTCGTTTCTCCTAAAAAGTTGTTTTCGTCTAAGCCGCCTTCGGAACAGACGCAACTTTTCACCTAAACAACATTCCACCTTCTACTTTTTCTCCCTTAGAATTAACGCCAAGATGGCCTTAACATTAAACAGTTTGCTAAGATTTTACCTTGGCTTCAACCAAAATGTGTTATAGTTTGCCTTAAAATTATAGTGAGGTTGTGGAATCAGAGGATTCCACGACCTCAGTATAATTTCAAGGCCAAATATTCAAGCAAGGAGCTAATCCATTCCTGCTCTCTGCTGCTGCTGCTGCTGCTGCTGACGTCGTCTCCTGATTTCATGTGTGTCAGTTTTATTCTCTGCTCCCTCGTATTTATTTATTCTTCTCCTTTTCCTGCACTCTCTCTCTCTCTCTCTCTCTCTCTCTCTCTCTCTCTCTCTCTCTCTCTCTCTCTCTCTCTCTCTCAGCTGAAACATTACAGAAAGAATATAAAAAGACCTTTCCGGCGAACCTGTCTCCTGATTCGTGTAACGCTTTCTTTGTCACTGCAAATATAATAATAATAATAATAATAATAATAATAATAATAATAATAATAATAATAATAATAATAATACAGCAACAACACAAAACTGAGATAGGCGAGGTAAAATAACAAACATGCTAATAAACGGTTATACCCAAACAGTTCCCGATAATAATAATAATAATAATAATAATAATAATAATAATAATAATAATAATAATAATAATAATACAAGAGAGCTTACTCTATTTGTGTTCGCTTTTACTGTGAGCGAGAACACTTTTAGAAAATCTAACATTAGGCCTAAAGTAATAAAAAAAAAAACACGATCCCAACTGAACTTTCTAAAGACGAAAGAAAGAGAAAGCCTCCATAAATTTTGGACTCTGGTGCCCAATTTCCTCAGGAGGAATCACGAGACGGGAGAAAGGATAGATACCCCCTTGGGAGCTCCCATACTCCCCCTAGTATAGGGAGGATATATTTTGCACTCTCTCTCTCTCTCTCTCTCTCTCTCTCTCTCTCTCTCTCTCTCTCTCTCTCTCTCTCTCCCGCCTGGTTTGGAAAGGTTTGCCTCAGCAGCTTTGGACGTTTCCCTGTCTATCTGACGCTGTTCTTGTGACAGGGTTAACTTTCGTAATAAAAGAACGTTAAGCATTTTTTATTAGGGATTGTAATTTAATGTTCTGGGAAAAATAAAATCTTTATCGATGTAATCAGCATCGACTCGGTAGCCTACTGACTGACACCACAAAACTCATCGTAGACGATAATTTGATATTAACTTGAAACTGACCAGAAAACCCAACAGAGTATTAACACCAGGAATAAAACCGAGTTAGGCTTTCGAATGTTATCAACCTGACTGATCCAGAACACAGCTGCATTAAGTTGATCCAAGTCACTTACAGCTGTTAGAAAGTTTCATAGTACAACAATTATCTCATTTTCATACTCCTCAATTACTTGAACGCCATGCCATCTCTTGCTTTTCAAAATCGGAATAATCTTCTCTTTTCTGTTTCTCTTCTGTCCTTCATTAATTACTAAACTTAGCAAATTATCGACTAGGCATGAAAACTGCTTCTCAAGGTAAACTAAAATTGAAAACTGACGCTCCCAGCGACATGGGCCTATACAAAAGCTTCCATCTCAAGTTCTTTTATTCCAACTGGTGATCTGCATTAACCGGAGGCAACAGGCGATAGATAGAACAGGTTCATCTGTAGCTTCCAAAGTAAACACTGGCATCAAAACCCTTAAATCTGAGCGTGATCCGTCCTTCATTGGGTCTTAGTCTCCACATAGGCCTAACTTCGTAAGTTAGTTATTAGGCCATCTGTAAATGCAATACGCATACTTGTCGTGGCGTAAGAATAAATTAAAATCCCGTTGAGTTTTGGAAATTTACATATACAGTATATATAAAACGTTAAAATTCACTGCAGTTCCAAGACGAACCGGTCTCCTCTTCAGGTGACTACACTGTCAAATACAATAAGAGGAGGAAAGTCAGTTGCATATGTATTTCTTCCTCTCTGAACTCGTCACTTTCCTTCTTTTATTCTATGTATATTTATATATATACTGTAATCATCTGAAGAGGAGACCAGTTGAACTTGAAATTGCACTGAATTTCAAATTTTTTTTATGTATTTCCAAAACTCAACGGGATTTTAATTTCGCCGTCTATCGCCAACAGTTCAAAATGTGTAGAAAACGGAGGACAGATCATATGAATGGGTAACTGAGACATAAAATAAGTTTCCTTAACTTTGCACTGTCGTGGTTCCTTGGCTGATGAAAGGGATCTATTATAGGCCTATTGCTCCTGTCCCATAAGATTACAATAAACATGTCGGCAACTTATCACATACATGTCACAAACAGGTTGAAGACATATCAACTACGGCAAGACAAGAACAAATCTTTGGGCAAAATCTGTAAAATCGTATCCAGCACTGCTTAGGGCTACCAAGAAGTCGTTGATTTGTATCCTACCTGTTTGTGACCCTCCGCAATAATTAACCCTCTCCAATTAATAACCACCACCTATAATTAACCCTCTGCAATATTCAACACATTGCAATAATTAAGAACTTGACATATTTAACCATCTTCAATAACTAAGAACCTGACATATTTAACAATCTTCAATAATTAACCTCTTGCAATAATTAACCTTCTACAATAATCAACCTCTTGCAATTATCAACCATTCACAATAATTAACCACACTCTATAGTCAACACTCTACAATAATTAACCACTTAAAATAATTAACTCTGCAATAATTAACTACCTGTAATAATTAACCCTATGCAATACTTAACCTTCAATAGTCAACCCTCTGCATTAATTAACAATCTGCAATAATCAACCCTTTAAATTAATTAACCATCTACAATAAATAACCACTTGCTATAGTTTACCATCTGTAATAATTAACCATTTGCAATAATTAGCCACTTGAACTATTAACCTTCTGCGAAAACTAATCACAAGTTACAGTTTACCATCTGCTCTAATTAACCCTCTGTTTTTTAACCCCCTGCAACAATTAACCACCTGCAATGATTTACACTCTGTTTTATTAAGCCCCTGTAACAATTAACCATCTGCAATAATTAACCCTCTGTTTTATTAAGCCCCTGTAACAATTAACCATCTGCAATAATTAACCCTCTGTTTTATTAACCCCTGCAATAATTAACCCCTGCAACAATTAACCATCTGCAATAATTAACCACCTGCAATAATTAACACCTGCAATAATTAACCCTCTGCAATAATTAACCCTCTGCAATAATTAATCATCTGCAATAATTAACCCTTTGCAATAATTAACCTTGCCAATACTTAACCTCTCGCCAATAATTAACCCTCTGCAACAATTAACTCTGCAACAGTTAACCCCTGCAATAATTAAGCATTTGCAATAATTGACCTTTGCAATAATTAACCCCTGCAACAAATAACCCTCTGCGATAATTTACCTTCTGTAATAATTAACCCTCTGCAATAATTAACTCCCTACAACAATTAACCCCTGCAATGATTAACTCCTGCAGTAATTAACCTTCTGCAATCATTAACTCTGCAATAATTAACACTCTGCAATAATTAACTACCTGCAATAATTAACTACCTGTAATAATTAATCCACCTGCAATAATTAACCTACTGCAAAAATTAACCCTCTGCAATAATTAACCCCCACAGTAATTAACCCTTGCAACAATTAACAACCTGCTATAATTAACCCTCTGCAATAATTAATCCTAGGCAATAACTGCATCGCGTACCAGCGTCTTTTCCCCAACAGTTGTCTTCAGGTTCCAACTTCTTTTACGACGTGTGGCTGAGTTGGTAGCGTCCTTGCCTTTCAATTGAAAGGCCTGGGTTCGATCCTGATGTGTCATATATATATAGATATATATATATATATATATATATATATATATATATATATATATATATATATATATATATATATATATATATATATATATATATGTGTGTGTGTGTGTGTGTGTGTGTGTGTGTGTGTGTAAGAATGAATGAGTGTTTCCTGTTGCAGTCGAGATCACGAACATATTAAATTACGAATTAACGTTACGGTAAATCACATGGAGAGAGAGAGAGAGAGAGAGAGAGAGAGAGAGAGAGAGAGAGAGAGAGAGAGACGCCGTGTCGACCCACGAATCCAAAGCAGTTCCGAGAGAAACGACATTTCCGTTCCCCCGTCGCCTTCCACTCCCTCCCTCCGTCCTTGATGCAAATGAGGTGGAACACGAACCTTTTAAAGGCAATGCATCAGCTACTGTGCTTCAAATGACAGAGACATGACCTAAAAATGTTCTAAAAATGGGACGCAGCAGGAAGCGCAAACCTCCGCCAACGTTAAGAGCAAATTTTTGGAACTGGAATAGAAAACTTGGGCCAAAAGCCAATTCTGGGACCTCCGAGGTCATTCAGTGCTGAAAGGGAAATTGAGACGAAGAGAAAGGTTTGGAATGCACAACCTTTTGCAGTTGAAGAAGAAGCGCTATGAAGCAATTGTTGGGAGAGGGGTGGGGAAAGTAAGATGGAAGAAAAGAAGGGAATATGAACGGAGGTGCAGCAAAAGGAATGAAAGGGTCGGGTTGCAGCCAGGGTCGAAGGGACGCTGCAAAGAACCTTAGGTAATCTTTGACTCCCAAATCCGTACCCTGGCTCCTCTATAAAGGCGCACCCCTCATCTCAGCGGGCCCCCCCCCCCCCCTCCCGCCACCTTTTAGCCCTTCATTGCCGTTCTAGGCCTTATGCCATCTCTCGTCTGTCCCCGTGGATGAACGAGACAGTCATCCCCTCTCTCTCTGTCTCTCTCTCTCTCTCTCTCTCTCTCTCTCTCTCTCTCTCTCTCTCTCTCTAAAATAATAATAATAATAATAATAATAATAATAATAATAATACCTTTATTCCACAAATTTACAGTGGGTATTCTTACAACGTGCATTGGTTAAAATATACATAAAATGTTTGTTTAAAATTTTAGCCTCATACTGATGAAAGTAATATATACATAGAATTATATATGTTATCTATTAACAATATTTTACATAAAACAAAACATCTGATCCAAAACACAATGCCAACAATGGCTCATCCAACAACGTCAAGAAAATAGCCTTTCAATTTTCTTTTAAAAGAATTTATTGTTTCGCTTTCTTTTACATCTGAAGGAAGTGTATTCCACAAAACAGGCCCCCTCACTGATAAGGCTCGCTCAGCTAGTTTAGTCCTAGTACGTTTAACCACCAAGTTATCTGTTTGCCTTGTTATTCTTACAGTGTTTTCTCCTACTGTCTCTATCTCTATAACTCTTTCTGATGGTTGTAAATTGCGCTGCTTAAACATGAATAAAGCAAGGTCATATTCTATTTGCTCTTTAATTTTTAACCATTCGAGCTTCTTTATGAATGGAGTAGCACGGTCAGACTTTTTTCCACCTCCCACAGCAATTTTAGCAGCAAAATTCTGAATTCTTTGTACCTTCTGTATTAGAGTTTTATGCCCTCCTCCCCATAACAGCACAATATGAAAATAAGCTCAGCACTAGCGATTCAACGACCATTTTTCTTGAGTCAAAGTCAAAAGATTCCTTGTGTCTGTTCAAAAACACTAAAATGCTATTTGCTTTCTTACATATAGATTCTATATGACCATTAAATGTCAGATTGCTATCTATATATAAACCTAGATTTTTTACACACTTACTCACATTCAGAAGAGATGTACCAGCTCTGATAACCAGATTCGATGGTATTCTATCTATATATTGGCGAGAGCCTACAAATATAAACTGAGTCTTATTTGTGTTTATTTTCAAACCGTTTTGGCAGAAGTAGGAATTGACTCGATCCATCGTTCCTTCCATATTTCTTACGAGAGTGTCTAGGTTTTCATATTTATTGGAAAGAATGAATTGTGCATCATCAGCAAATTGAACAAGTTCACAATCATGCGCAATACTTTGCAAGTCATTGATAAAAATATTAAATAAAATCGGACCTAAGACCGATCCTTGAGGCACTCCATAATTAACGTTTTTCTTAGTTGAAATATAAGAATCCATTTTCACAGACTGAAAGCGATTGGATAAGTAGTCTTCAAACCAAAATTTATCAATGCGAAGTAACGCCATCTTATTCAGGAGAATTGGATGAGATACGCTATCGAAAGCTTTCGACAAATCACAAAGAGCCAACAAAGAAATTTCGCCTTCATCTACATTTTTATATAAGACTTCCGTAACCTTTGTTAACGCAGTCTGAGTTGACATTCGGCTCCTAAATCCATGCTGTGTATCTGACAGAAGGTGATTAACAGATAGGTATTCACACAGCTGGTCACTGACTACTCTTTCTAAAACCTTAGACAAAACTGGTAGAAGCGAAATGGGACGATATTGTCCAGGGTCTTCACTATCGCCTCCCTTGAATGCAGGGCAAACAAGAGCATATTTCCAGTCACAAGGAAAAATGCCAGTCACGATTGATGTATTAATAATAACGGTTATGTAAAATGCTAAAGCAGGGAGGGAATCTTTTAAGAATTTACTATTCATTTCGTCTATTCCACAACTATTCTTGTTTTTTAGATTTTTTACGATTATTATTACAGTTTCCACACTGACAGGTTGGGGTCGAAAATACGTCAATGATTGTTTCGCAGTTGGGAGAGGGGCAACATCGGAGTTACCAATGGCTGAATTTTGTTTCTGTATTTCTTCAAAAACGATTTTACCGACGTTGGCAAAAAATTCATTAAATTTCTCTGCTGATTCAACAGGATCACCAACATTGACAAACCTTGAACCTTTACCTTTACTAGGTATAATCTCATTTATGACTTTCCAAGTCTTACCTTTATTCCTTTTACATTCGTAGAATTTTTTGTTATTGATATTTATTCTAGCTGACCGAATTAAGGATGCTACCTTTTTCTTTGACTTCTTATACTTCGGGAATATATACGAGAGTGCTGGTGAGATGATCTCCTATAGATTAGAGAGAGAGAGAGAGAGAGAGAGAGAGAGAGAGAGAGAGAGAGAGAGCCTGGATTTACTGGCTAGACAAGCATATAAACAGTACAGATTAACTACACACATACATTCATGTGCATATAATATATGAAAGTGTATTTGAACGCAAACTCGAGAGAAGGTCATAAACTGGTAACTTTACCTTTTTAACAGTTGAAGGAACCTCCAGTACACGACGTAACCTGGAGTAAATGGAATTAAATATTAACAAAAATGACATTGATCATTTTAACATAATATATGAGTAAGATTCACCAATCAATACTTGTCAGCATCCTTTTAAAAATGAATAAATGTATAAATGAATAAACAAATACATAAATAAATAAATTCACTTAGAACTTTAAAGTTCTCAGCGTTACAGAAGAAACAGTTCATTGGAAATTTAAGAAAAATAAACTTTCCAAAATAGGCCTGTCTAAAGCGTATATATTTAAATTTAGATATTTTCCATTAATTCTGCCCCAAAAAATTAGACTATAAAAATTTCTTGCCAAACAAAAAATAATTAATTGGAAACTTAAGAAAACTTGAAGCTTTCTAAAATGGGCCAATCTGAAACATATATATTTTCTTTTAGATATTTTCCACTAATTCTGCCCAAAAACATTAATAGACTATAAGCATTTCTTTCCAAAAAACCAATGAATTCAAAACACATTTGGGCAAGTCTATAAAAATTGGAAAAGGAATACAAAATTTGGGCCAAAGGTGTGCTTTGTATGCAAGAGCCCGTGCAATGACAATACAAACTCAGTCTAACATCAAAGGGTTGACAATTCTAACTAACTTAATGCAGCACTTGTGTCCATTAATGCCACTTCTTTCAGCTAAATCAAAGTCCCCTCAATTATGCTCACGGGCTGCTTTTGGAAGCATGAGCCCGTGCAAGCACAAGACTAACTTAGTCTTAAAGCAAAGGTTAACAATTCGAATTAACTGGTCTGACATATAGTCAGTCACGCATTTCAATTTAGTCCTTCTGACATAACCTAAAAGACGATAGGACTTGGAAGTATATAAAAAAAGGCCTAGCCTTGCCTAAGAAAGGCCTAAGCTTAGGCTACGAGCCAACGGGTAGCAGCCACGATGCAAATACCTACCAAGTCCTATCAAAATGTACCCTTCTAAAAATGACATTTTGTTAAAATCTGGAAAATACAGACGCTGGAACGAACGTATGGAATGCAACCCTTCCTTACCTTCTTCCAGGCCCTGGGGAACGTCGTAGATGACGCCAAATTAAAAACCACTAAATTTTCAATCACTTGACAGACAACACAGAATACAAACACAGTCTTCGGATGTCACCGAGACAAACCCAGGCATCTGGAAAGCTTGAACAAACCGCTAAATCGGAACCGCCTTTGTGGCCTATGGCCGAAATTATGTGGGACTAAAGAGAGCACCAACTCCAAGCCAGCACCCTCTCGGGAGCAAAGACTTGCACACATACAGTAAGTAGCCTGACGTCACTGGACAGCAACACTGCCCACCCCCGCCCCACCTCCGAAAACTATCGGTCAGCTGTTAACTGTTTAAACGCTTATTATAAACTTTAGCCTTATTATTAGCAGAAAGACTAAATACTATCAAAGTATTTCATATTATATTTACACAGACTAAATACAATAAAAATTAATTTATATTGTACATTGCAAACATAATTATCTGGTAATCACTTTATATATTTAACTGCTTTTTAATTTCTCTCAATATGAAACCACAGTTTGAACACCACTGGTCCACTTGTTATCAACATACCCAAACTAGCAAGGGACCCCAAGATCGATCTAAGAGGGAGATACGATTTTTATGTTTTTTTTTCCTGGTAGTAACATAACTACTTTTCGTTGGTTAGCTGACAGGAAATATTCTCTCTCTCTCTCTCTCTCTCTCTCTCTCTCTCTCTCTTCATCGCAGGGGTGGGTAGAGCTTTCGGCTAGCACGCTGTTGGCCCAGCGTTCGACTCTCCGAACGGCTAACGAAGAATTAGAGGAATTTATTTTTGGTGATAGAAATTCATTTCTCGTCATAATGTGGTTCGGATTCCACAATAAGCTGTAGGTCCCGTTAGCTCTTCGTTGGGAGAGTCGGTAGAGCTGTGGACTAGCACTCGCTAGGCCCGAGTTCAAGTCTCCGGCCGGCTAATGAAGGATTAGAGGAATTTATTTCTGGTGATAGAAATTCATTTCTCGCTATAATGTGGTTCGGATTCTATAATAAGCTGTAGGTCCCGTTGCTAAGTAACCAATTGGTTCTTAGCCACGTCAAATAAATCTAATCCTTCCTTGGAGCCAGCCCTCCCTCCCTCCCTCTCTAGGAGAGCTCTTCTTCATCAGCTCCTCCTCCTCAGTGGTCTGGTTAAACTAAGGTATACTTTTCTCTCTCTCTCTCTCTCTCTCTCTCTCTCTCTCTCTCTCTCTCTCTCTCTCTCTGTATGTTGAGCGAGTCTACAGGGCCACACCAGACCATTTCTTCCCCTTATCATATTACCCTAATGGGTCATGGAGGTAAAGTAAAAGGCTAAAAAAAGGGGGCTTGCATCTATGGACCGAAAGGACCCCGCAAACACAGTAATACCTACAGTGCACCACGTGAGATGCACAGACGGCACTGCCCCTGCGGGAGATAGATATACCGTTGAAAGGGTAACAGAATCCAAGGCTATGATGATGGGTGTATATACAGTACAATATATATATATATATATATATATATATATATATATATATATATATATATATATATATATATATATATATATATATATATATATATATATATATATATCACACAAATCTGGCAGATTCGATGCACACACACAAATTGTAGTCAAGGGCAGGAATACTCTGGAGATTCACACTTCCTTTATTGTTTCCCACGTTTGGTGATTCATAATCACATCATCAGGGAATTCTATGGAAAATTAAATAAATTAATAAAAGTACTGAACGGCTAAAACTGAATTACGTTAAAACATTAGTCACTAAAAATCTATAAAGGCTGTTAAAAATTACATACACAAGAGCACACTTAAATACATACACACAAAGCTTAAAATCACGTTACACACGGACACATATGGTTACACAAGAGCACATTAAAAATAGCAAAATCACAAAACCCTCAAAATAAAAAAAAAAGGAATAAAAAACTGTCTAATTTTAAGAAAATTCTTTTTTTCTCTTTCCAATAACAGAGAAACAAACAAAGACAGTAATATACTTATAAAAAAAAAAGCAGAAGACGCTCACCTTACAATGCAAACGATAGAACCACACTAACAGTAAAAGAAAAATATATACAGAAAAAATAAAACAAAAAGATCAGAGGTACAAATAGTAATGACCTATGGCAAAAACAATGGAATTGAGGTAGTTTGCGTGTTTAATGAGGGAACCCGTAGTTTAATGTTTAAAGACTCAAGTATCTGCAGTTTCTGTTGGTTCTGTGCCTGGCCAATAACTTTGAAATCATCATAATTTATCTGTGTTTTGCACTTGGTGGCATGATTTCTTATGGAGGATAGCTCAGGATTGGAGAGTCGGCATCCAGTTCTATAGCTCACCCCCTTATGAGAGTCGGCCCTGACCCTGAGAAGCCGCCTGGTGGATCCAACATATGTTCCCAGACTACATCTGGGACAAGTATATTCATAAACAACACCAGACGACATCAAAGGGCAGAGCCGATCTTTAAACCCGAAGAATGAGCCGATTGTCTTTGGATTTTTCGGGATGAGTTTGATGTCAATGGCCCCAAAGTACCTCTGAACGATCCTAATGAAATCCCTTCTAAAACTATCATCATGTGAAAATGGGAAAACGGCGTATATAGGGAGTTTAGGGACATTAAAATTTACTGTAGGGCTGAATGATTTGTTCAGTAGTCTGGAAAGAATTCTATAGAATGTTTTGTGTGGAAAGCAATTATTGTTAAAGTATTGTTGCAGGAAAAGGATTTCTTCATGAAAAAGGGCCCAATTAGAAGTGAGAGTTAAAGCACGGTGTATGAGAGTGTGGACAGAGTTAAGTTTGAAATTAAAAAAGCAGGAGCTATAAAAGTTTGACCCAAGACCAGTAAACGTTCTTTTTCTAAAAACAGTAGTATTGAAACGGTCATTTTCTTTAAAAATCAAAATATCTAAAAAGGCCAGTTTAGAATCCTGTTCCTTCTCCAAGGTAAAAGTGATGCTACTATGACAGGCATTGGCAAAATCAAGAAATCGGTCAGAATCGGTTTCATGTTTAAAAAGAGCAAACGTATCATCTACGTATCGAGAGTAAAAAAGAGGGCGATAGGGCAAGGGACATTCTTCAAGGATGTGCTCCTCCAGGGAGCACATAAAAATGTTCGCAAAGGTTGGTCCTAATGGACTTCCCATGGCCGTGCCTTCTATTTGTTTAAACAGTTTTCCATTAAATACAAAGGCCGTGTCCAGCACTGCTAGTTCTAAGAGCGATTTAAAAAAGGGGCGATTAAAATTACAGTAAACCGAATCAGGATTAGGAAAGAGCTTATCAAGGATAATAGTAATAGTTTCTCTAACGGGAACATTTGTAAATAGTGATTCTACGTCTAGACTTGTCATAAATAAATCGGAGTCTTGATACAAGATACCTTCTTTGAATTGTTCTGAATTTTTTAAGGTATATTGGTTAGTGGTCAAGGGTTCCAACAGGGGTACAAGGAATTTCGCTAATTTATAGTTTGGGGCATTGTACGAAGCAAGGATAGGGCGAAGAGGAACATTGGTTTTGTGAATTTTGGGAAGGCCATACAGAATGCCGAAAGAGGAGCCAGTAGAAAAGAGATCTTGGTATACCTTCTCATCTATGATTTTCTCATTTTTTAGTGTTCGCAGAAACCTATTGATTTTGTCCTCTACTTTAAAAATTGCTTGGTAATTTGGCAATCCTATTTCTTGAAATTTAGTGCTATCATTAAGAATCACATTCATTTTGTTAATGTACTCGGACTTGTCTAGAATCACAGTTCCCCTCCCCTTATCAGGCCTAGTAATAATCAGATCGTCTCGTTTGGCTAAGGCTTTTAGGGTTACAAGGTCACTCTTCCTAAAAAAGGGGGCCCAGTAGGTTTTGAGTCTGGAAAAAGCACCATGAGACAACGACGTCAACTCATTTTGAAGTCTGCTTAGGTCGTGACACAAATTAAGAGTTTTTAGTCTATGGAACAAGAATTCGAGGGGCAAATAGAATTGGCAAAAGTTTGGCTTATAATGGGGTAAACAAAAGTCCAATCCAAAAGACAGAAGGAACTCCTCACGTTTTGACAATACATATTTAGAAAAGTTAAATACTGTCTTGTGATAGCCATGGAATTTAGGTAATACAATTCATATATATATATATATATATATATATATATATATATATATATATATATATATATATATATATATATATATATATATATATATATATATATATATATATATATATATATATATATATATATATGTATGTATGTATGTATGTATGTATGTATGTATGTATGTATGTATGTATGTATGTATTTAAACCTCACACGTTTGTGTTTTCGTTCAGCTGAGAGTAGCTCATATGATACTTGTAGGGCTCTTAAGGGTTCCCAATCGTATGAAGTTAACGCGCACCCGGCCGTGTTCTGAGTTATTATGAGAGCACCTAAATAATTTTCGAAATTGTGATACAAATTGATTACTAAGACTAATTTTAAAAGCCACGCAATTTCATCTTATTTCTATATAAGAACATAAACAGGTAATATGTTTGGCTCTAATATTTTGGAAGAGATTTTGCCGGTGAAAGTAGATGATGGTACAACCGTCAATAAGAAAAGGAGAAATTCTATGTGAAGAGGAGGAATTGTGAATAAACTGATGGACATGCTGAAATATCAATGAGGGTGAAGGATACAACAGAGTCTGAACTTATCTGGGCAGGACTGAAAGGATTTAAGGTAATTTGGGAATGCTGCTGGAAGTTATTATTGTTGACTGACACGAGACGAACAGTGTGGGTTTTGACGTAGATGATGTGTGGATAAAGTGTGTTATAAATGCTTGGGAATTTTAAAGAAAATTGACCTAGATAAGCTATTACAGAATTGATAGATATACAGTAGAGAAAATGCTATAGTCCAACGTCTAGAAAGCAATTTGCTGACTAACACGAATTATTTTTATAATAAAAGTGAAGCACGTATTGAATTACTTGTGTAGGTGAATAGGTCAGAAACAAGGTTGATCCTTATCTTTGTGGATGGAGTGATTAGAGAAACAAGAGGTTGGTTAAGAATGTGGTTGTCGATGGAGAGTGGAGTGGGTGATGTTTCCAGCTGATACGGTTTTCGGAAGCCTACAGATTCTTGGAAGAGTCTGAGTGTTAGGAAGAGAAGGTGGAAAGTAAATGTCAGCCCGAGTAACGTTATGAGGGTAAAAGGAGACTAGGACAAAGCGACGATTAATATCAATCTGGAAGCGGATGATTCGTACAAGTACATGGGAACAAATGTAACAAAATTATAATAGCAGGTGAGCCAGGAGTTAGATCTCAAAATAGTTTAAGGATGAACATAACACGGTCCATGCAAAAGACTTTGAGGAGAACAAATATCTATCAAAGCCAAAATAAGAATGAATGAGGGGATTGATGAGCCAATTCTCCATTATAGAAGTAAGTGTGGATGCTGATTATAAATGGAAGAAAAATGTTGAAGCAGTCAACATTATATTCTTCGTATATGAAAGTGCGAGAAATGATGAGATGCAGAGGAGTGGCACAAAAGCCCCATCGATGAAAGTGATAAAACGGAAGTACGATAGTTTTTGAAGTTTTTTGATTAGTAAATATTGATGTGGATAACTGGAATACCTATAAAGTTTTGGATAGATGGCATGGAAGGCTCTAACTAACCTGATGGAGAAAGAGAAAGAGAGAAATGAATTGCACAACGTCTTTATGGAAGGTTTGACGAGCTGCTGATGTAACTGTTCGTAATCATGTAAAGCAGCTAATCTTGTGAACTTTTTTCTGCAAGGAAGATTTAGCTTTGAATCATCCGTGAAAATATGAAACTGACAATACCTAATGCCTCGTTGTTCCTAGACCAGTACACCATTTGGGGAAACCCCTTGCTGTTGAAAGAGACTTAGGTATTGGGATAAATAGAAAGTGGAAATGTTAAATACCTTAATTAGCATAAGTACAAAAAACATATGCACATTATTTCATGACGTTAATCCTAAATGTATTAAGCGCCATGACACATGTCTTGTGAATATCGTTGCTGCCTAAAATAATTTTATCGAATACCTTGAGAAATTCTGTAAGCTCATTATGTTTTCATCGCGTTATATCGTGGATGTTACTATTAACAGACGAATGATAAAACAACGTTAGGTCTATAAACTCTTGGCTCCATTGTGCGCAACATATTCAATGGAGATTTAAGAGAAAATCTAAAGACTGTCAGAAATCCGGATTAATTTTCTCACCTGAATATTCACTCAAAATGTAATGACCTTTCTATTTATGTTTTTTTCATAACCGACCCCTCTTTGTAATCCTTTCCTGTACTGTATGCAGTTTGGTTGAAAATGCCTTGGAGTAAAAGGCGAAGGATCTCGCATTCCGTTGTTTCACATTCCTTGAGGGCAAATATTCTGTTTATAATTTGTATCATATTGTTATTCCTGTCATAGAAGTTACACACACACACACACACACACATGCACACTACCATACGTGTGTATTGTAAATATATAAATAACGTCATGATATGTAAGTTAATTATGTACTAACTGCACTTACCCTTCCTTGTAGGCAGTCCGGTGAACATAAAATAGAAATAGCTGAAGGTGCAAAACAGGCTGCAGCAATACAATATGTGACGCTATAAATTTCAGTAAGGATCACAAAGAGGAAAGTAATTGAGGTCAACATGTGTGAAGATAACGATAAGACAAGAGGAAAACGCTCAAAACGTATAATTTTATCAACTATTATTTCTATCCTTATCAACATCATGCAAAGTCTTTCCGATTCCATCGGCTTGTTTTTACTTGTCCCCTTAATTATATTGCCATCTAAATTTTTGGTCCGGAAATCCTTTGTATCTTTTCTATTCTGTCGCGTAAAAAAGACCGTCTCTTCTTGAAGACTTTCCTTCTTTCTAGGTTTGCTGATTAGCATATTGCATGAGGAGGTGGGCCTCCTGTGGTACTGGTATATGATGTCTCTCTGACCTCCTGACGCGAAGTGGCTAATCCACTGGGTGTATTGATGCTCTAGTTTTCTCTCAAGTTTCAAGGACAACGTTTTACTGATGGAATATACAAGACCAAAGGTTGTTAAACAAATGTTAGTTACATTGCCTGAATAGATGATAATAGCAGAAATTTGTAGCGCTATATTTTCGAGACTGAATGTGTATTGAGCCTCCCAAAGGATAAAAGAAGCCATTGTTAGTGAGGAGGAAAATGTGCATCCCATTATGATGAACATCGTCAAGAACTGGGAAAAAGGTGGATTTTGCTCCTCCTGGATTTCCGTCATCATTAATTCTGCTATCTCCACAAGACTGTTCCCATTGCAAAGAAGGTAGACCTGAAGAACATTTACTGATATTGCCATAGCGGATAGGGCGAGCCGACAGATGATGTTTGTTGTGTTTTTCTGACTGAAATCACCCATAGCAAAAAATACTGCTGTACACATAATAAAAACAACAAGTGAAGCAACTGATAAGGCGATGGATGAAGATTTTTTCTTAAACAATGCTCTATTAATCATCCAAGTTCCACATCCACTCTCATCTTCGTCTCTTGTCTCTCGAATGTGGCTGTGGCTTTTGGGGTCCATTCGTAAGGGAATCCTCCCCATAAGCGCAAAAAATGGAGAGTGATCGAAAATGGATGAGGAATCCTGTTAAACATTTATTCCTTTTCTTTGGGTTAAAAGATCTACTAGTACTTTTTTTAATGCCTTTCCTCTTTAGAGAACCTCCTGTTTTAAGTGAAATGCACAAAAATGTTAACTAGTATTGGTATGCTGTTTGTGACGTCTCAGTAAGTGTTAAAACTGCACCTCTCACTACGCTCTCTTGCTGCGAGAAAACAACACTGAACGGTTTCATTCGAACAAAGCATTTCATATGAACCCAAGTTTCATATAAGATACACAAACGTGGTGCCCTTTGAAGGAAAGTAATAAGCATATCTCAATAAATATATGGTAAAACATGACCTGGTGTCATAAGGATACGCCCTTGTCGTGCTAGCATTTACTCGAGGTGTTTCACAGCTGTCACGTGTACATTATCGACCACATTATTCTAGCGGACGAGAATCTATTGGAAACAGCACAGACTATGATAAGAAATGGCGTCATGCAGAATAATATTGTTTAATGAGGTACAACGCATTGTTAGTGAAAACATTTACCTTGATAAAAACATCTATGTTTTTTGGAATACAATGAATTATTTGAGGACCCAGTTGGCACATGCCGATTAGGATATAGGTACATTCATATCATTCGTCAAATGTACACACAGTTAATGGCAACACACCCATAACTTGCACCATCTGACTCTTTTCTTTTGTATAATCATATCTCCCTTTTTATTCATATTCCGGTTCCACATTTGAATATCACGTTTGTAGAACCTGTCTGTTATTTGTCTATTGATTTTGACTGATACATATTCGTAAGACACTCAGTATTTTCTCGGCAGCAAATTCCCCGAACCTCCTTAACTAATTCCCAAAGCTCATTCAAATAAATTAGGTTCCCACACCTATAATCCTCAACCCCTTTTATGCTGGATACAAAAGCGGTCTAGTGCATTGTCTTGAGGCGCCATGCCCAAGGGAAAGTGACGGAAGTCCTCAAGCCTATTATTATTCTTGGAGGGGAGGCAGTCACCTCCTAACCTATGTCTAACAGGTGAGGAAACATTGCCATTCTGGTTTGGGAACTTGGTACTGGCTGGGTAACAGTATCACTAAACTTAACGTGAAGGTCTGCCCCACTGGTTTCATTCCTCCGATAAGATGGGCCTGTGAATCCCCAGCTTTGCTTGTTCAAGCCAATCTTGAGTTTTTTTCCATGACTGTTGTAGAGGAGACGTAACACCATCCGTAAAGAAAGAATATTATTTAAATTTCCAGCAATCAATGCACCTTCAACCCTCAGCAGCTATACCAATGATGACTTCTTGTGGAGGCTAATAAGGAGAAGCTCCACCTTTGATACCAAACGTTACAAGCACGAATCACCATTAGATCAAAATCTTAAATACTCGTGCATAGCTCATGTAAATTTTTACCAGTATTCCTGTCTTGATTCCTAGCTTACTCAATGGAGAACTTACGTAAGGGAACCGTCCCAATATACGCAGCAAGTGAAGACACAAAAACGGACGAAGAACACTGATGGGCATTTTGAAGGTTCTCTTTAGTTCAGAACATTCCATCTCTGTGCGTTTTTTTTTATCTATTAGATTTGAGAAAAATAATAACTCAATCGCATGTTTTATAAGAAACCTTATATTCCAAAGAGTTCGCTAGTCTTTCCGTTCCTGTTTCTGCACCCTTGTCGTGAGAACAGACATTAGGGTCAAATGGTGGCAATCTGATCTTTGTCTGATTTAAATTAACCAAACAGTTATTTTTACTTTGTTCACGTTATGGTGTAAAAATAAAGGTCCTGGATATTTCTGTATTTAATTTTCTCTCTAAATTCTTTAAAGCAATTTTTCTTTAAGAAATATTTGGCAATTTTATCTGTACATCTTTAGTAGGACTGACTAGGAGGCACCTTCTGTTTACTTAGCGATTACTTGAGACGTGGCAACATGAGGTGGTCAGCAAGTCACTCGGAGGTAGACATTTGGAAATTTTGAGAAATGCTTAATACCTAACAGTAACTTCTGGGTATTAAATTTCATATTCTTACCAACAAAAACAAATATAGCATTTTTCGTTTATTGCTCTTGCTGTAATTTGGATATCGATCTGGTTATATGATATTCGATGTACTACGTGATGGAATATTCTTATGTATGAGCATGTGCAGTATAACAATATAATAATTTTTCAAGTGATATCTAACAGTAGTAATGTAAGTAGCAATTAAACGAAAGAGTAAGTTTCAGCCCCAAAGCTATTTGAAAAAGCATCCAAGAGGCTAAATTACAGTAACAAGTTCATAGTATACCCGACCATGCTTCGTCAGAAAACTTTTTCCTCCCTCTCAGAAGACAACGCCAAATGTGCGCTACATGCTGTTGGCTATATACACACACACACATCTGTGGTTAGCGCCACTGCATGCCAAGTATAGAGGCCATTATAAATGGCCTTTTACGTTATATATATGACTATCAATATAACTAGAGAGCTGCCGGCGTCACAAGTGACCAGAAAGCTTTCTCATAAGCCAGTATAATAACATGGTAAATCCCTTTTCCGTTGACATATGTGACCGGTAATATAATTAGTAAAGGAATAACGGAAGAAATTTCAGTCTCATAGCACTTTGTAGTTATATCCAAGATACTACGAACTACAAGCACACAGCATTAGCAACACTTCCAGGAATGAACAAATTCTCTTCTTGCTGCCAGCTTCAATGAAATCATCATAAATCAATCTGTATATCACTTTTTAACAGGGATATATATGAATAAAATCATGACTAGAAAATAAGTAAGAGAATAAGTTACAGACCCCCACAAGCATCGCGTTTGCCAAATAAATCTTATCTAAGAGGCGTTTGCATTTTATAAGTATATAGAGGGATGAATAAATTTGTTTTTATTTAGCATTTCCCAACGTTTTGTGAGAGAGAGAGAGAGAGAGAGAGAGAGAGAGAGAGAGAGAGAGAGAGAGAGAGAGAGAGAGAGAGAGTGTAATTGTCGTAAGTGAGTGCTTCGGTTGTTGGAAGAGGGATGAGGTCGTTAGTTTGTTTACGGCGCTGTCTGTCTGTGGAATGTGTGTGTGAGGATTTTTCGGTTTTGAAGGCAGTTTTTTGAGTCTTGAGTCAGAGCTAGTGCTGGTCTGTTTTTTTGGTTTGGACAGTTTTTTTTTTGTGCTGATGCAAAGTTGTTGTTTTCCCTTGTTAGTGTGCTGTTCTTGTTGCTGTATGTTCATGAGTAGTGTGTTTTTCTGTTTTGGTTTGGTTTGTGTGGTTTTGTGTGCTGTGTTGGCGACCGTGGACGCCTTACTCCATCTTCCAGCAACCGAGGACCAGGATGAGTGTTGTGTACTGTTTTTTTGTGTTTTAAAATCCCGCCACATAAAATTTGGCGCCCAACGTGGGGCTGTTGTAAAATAGCCGTTAGGATTGTTTGTGGTTGGTCGAGTGAGAGTAAGAGGTCAGGATGAGTGAGATAGAGAAACTGAGAGAGGAACTCCGAGTGGCTAGGGAACTCCAGGGCAGGCTGGAGGAGGAGAATGGGAGGCTGAGGAGTGAGAATGAGGAGTTAAGGAGTCAGTTGGAGGAGATGGGAGGAATGCTAAGAAGTGCAAAAGAAGAAATGAAAGGGGAGATGAAAGAGTCAGAAGAGAGAATGGAAGAGAGAATGGAAGAGAGGATGGATAAAAAGTTGGAGGGAATGATGAGAAGTGTGGAAGAAATGATGAAAGGTATGTTCAAGGGTGTTTTTGGAGAAGGGGCTGTTGGAGGCAGGTTCTCTGGAACGTGTGAAGGGGCAAGAGAGAAAGAAAAGGAGGAAGAAGTGAATGGAAGCGTGAGTGATGAAAGTGATATGGGAATAGGAAGTAAGAAACGAGGGAATGAGAGGCAGGGTAAGGAAAAGGGGAATGAAAAGCAAGGGAAGGAACAGAGGGAAAGTAAGGATAAGTCAGGGGAAGAAAAAGGGAAGAAGGGAAAGGGAAAGGAAACTGGTAAGAAGGGTAAGGAAGTGGGAAAGGCAGGAAAGAAGGGAGAGGGTGAAGGCAGTAGTGATAGTGAGGTGGATGGAGGTGAGTGGATAAAAGTGGATAAAAAGAGGGGGAAGAAGAGTGTAATGAGTAAGATGAATGTAAGTGCAGAAGTGGACTCTTTGTATTCGGAAGAGGGTATGAAAGGACAGAGCGAAAGTAGCGAAAGTGAGAGTGAAAGTGAGAAAGAAGTGAGAAAGGCTATGTATGTGAGGGAGGTACCCCGGTGTGAAAAGTATAATGAGTATGGAAGTAGGGATGTGCATGATTTCTTTAGGGAGTATGAAAGGTTTTGTCAGGATAAGTATGGGGAAAGTAAGAGAGTGTGGGCACGAGAATTAGGAGAGTATTTGACTGGGTTTTTACTTGATATGTATAGGGTTATTATGAGTGTGGGGGATGTTGAGTATGACAAGGTGAAAGCTAGATTAGTTGAGCAAGCGAGGCGTATGAAAGCGAGTGTTAAGTATAAGAGGAAGAATGAATTTGATGAGGCAAGAATGAAAGCTGGGGAAACCTTGTCACTGTATGCTTGTAGGCTGGAGACGTTGGCAAGGAAGAAGTTTGGGGATGATGGGATAGATGAATGTAAGGAGTTAGTACGGAAGTTGTTAGGGACAGTGCCAGATGGAGTTAGAGAATTTGTGAACTTGAAGCGGAAGGAGAAGAAAAGATGGACGAATGAAAGGTTGACTTGGGGAGAAATTTTGGAAATTGTAGAAGATTATGAGCTTGACAGGGTTATAAAAGAGAGCAGAAGTGTAAGTGTAAGGGCTGGGGTAGATGAGAGAGTACCAGAGTTCGGAAGCTTTAGGGATGCAGTGTTGAGGGGCCCAATGAGAATGGCCGATAGTGTAATAGATAGGAGTGTAAGAGCAAGTAATGTAGAGGTGCCAGTGAGGATGAATGATGGGTTTGTAAGGGAACAACGGGTTGGACGGGTTAGGGATAGTAGTGTACAAAGGGGAAGGTCGGTGAGTGGAAGTCGAGCGAAGTGTTTTAGATGTGGAAAGGAAGGACATACAAAGAATGAGTGTAGGTGGGCTATAGGAGCGTGTTTCGGGTGTGGGCAACCGGGACATTTGGTAAGGGAGTGTACGAAAGATAGGGGGGTTAAATGCTACCGGTGCAGACAGGTGGGTCATGTTGCTAATGGTTGTAGGGGTACCCGAGTGAATGTAATATGTGGTAACTGTGGTAAGAATGGGCATTATGCGAGAATGTGTTCAGAACCGAGAGCGAAGTGTGACGAATGTGGAATGGAAGGGCATGTACCAAGTGTATGTAGACGAAAGAGGGTGACTGTGACAGCAAATTCGGGAAACTGAGTGTGAAGGGGGTTCAAATGGGTGGATCCTCCAGGATGCAAGCGGTGCGTGTGATGCATGTACGTGAGGGGTTGTTGCATGAGGGAGGTTTTGCTGGAAAGACTGACGAGTGCATGAGTGTGCAAGTGTGTTGTAAGGGAGTAAGATTGATTGCCTTAGTAGATACCGGGTGTAGTATGAATGTCATATTTAAGAATGGATGTGAGAAATTAAGGAATACGTGTGAGATTAGGAACTGTCAGGGGGAAGTAAGAGGGATTGGAAATTTAGGGGTAGCAGTGGTTGGAAGAGAGTGTGAACGGTTAGAAATTGGGGGTGTAGTGATGGATGAAAGTGATTTTTGTGTGATTGAAAGTACGAATGATAAATATGATATATTATTGGGATGTGAGTTTTTGAAAAAATGCGGGATGGTGGTCCATCCTAGTATGAATGTAATTGAATTACGTATGAAAGGGGATGTGCTTGGGGATTTGTATTTGGGGAAGGATGGTAGGGTTGAGAAAAAATTGTGGAAGAGAGTGCCTGTAATTGCGACAGAGAGGGTAAAAGTGCCACATGAGATTGGAGAAGTCGTGAGTGTGAAAGTGGCATGGCCGGATAGCCTCGGGATAGCCAACAATGATAGGTGTGAGTATGTGGTTGAGGGAATAGACATAAATAAATTAGTCAGGGCAAATGTGTGTGTATATGATGGGGTTTTGAACATGGGAGATCCGAGGGTATATATAACGTCATTGCCGAGTGTCAGGAAGAAGCGAGTCCGAGGAATATGTGAGGGAGATTGCGTGGGAATATTACGTACGTTGGTGAATGTGGATGATGAGAGGTACGTGAAGGTACGGCAGGTGATGACAGGTGATTTGAAAGGAGCTAATGATTGGACGTATGAGGAGTTGAAAGAAAGAGTAAAGGTAGATGAAAATGTAAGTGATAACGTAAGAGAACGATTGAGGAGAATGTTGTGGGATAGGCAGGGGGCATTGAGTCGTGGTGACGAGGATTTTGGGGGATCGAAGCTTCCGGAATTTAAAATAGTTCTGGAAGACGACACCCCCATATATCAGCGTCCCCGACATTTTTCTCCGTCTATCAATCGTGAGATAGAGGAGCAGTGTGAGGAGCTTGAGAGGGTGGGAGTGATTGAAAGGAGTACGAGCGCCTGGAATAGCCCCATAGTACCGGTACGTAAGCCAGATGGAAGTTTGCGAATGTGTGTGGATTATCGGAAGGTGAATGAAGTAACTGTGAAAGAGCGATTCCCGATGAATGTGGTGTCTGATTGTGTGTACAAGATGAATGGAATGAAAGTGTTTACAAAATTAGATTTGGTAAGGGGCTATTACCAGATGCCTCTGGAGGAAGGGAGCAGGCATATTACGGCCTTTTCTAGTAGTTCCTGCCACTACCAGTTCCGGAGATTAAGTTTCGGACTGGCTAATGCGCCTGCTGCCTTCCAAAGGGCAATGAATGTGGTTCTGGCCGGGTTTGATCGCAAGAAGGTAACTGTTTTTATAGATGATATTTTGATTGCGAGTGAGACTGTAGAAGAGAATATGGAACTGCTTGAACGAGTGTTAGAAAGGTTGGAAGAAGTAGGAATAAAAGTAAAACTTGAAAAGTGTGCTTGGTTGGCTGGGGAGGTGGAATTCCTAGGGCATATGGTGAGTGGAAGAGGTGTAAGGAAGAGTGATAAGTTCGTGAATAAGGTAAGGGAATTTCCACGTCCCCGGACCGTGCGTGAGTTGAAAGGATTTTTGGGTTTAATTGAGTTTGGAAGGAAGTTTATAAAGGATTGTTCAGGGATCGGGAAACCACTTACTGAATGGACGGGGAAGAGAAATTGTGTAAGATTGAAATGGGATGAGCGAATGATCGAAGCGTTCGAGAGATTGAAAGAGGAGGCTGCAAGAGACGTGACGTTGGCTTTCCCGGACTATAGTGAGAATGCGAATAAACTAGAACTGTATACGGATGCAAGTAAATATAGTATGGGAGGATGCTTGGTACAAATGCAGAAGGCGAATGGGGGAGAACAATTGAGAGTAATTGCTTATGTGAGCAAGGCATTTGGAAAGGCAGAGTTGAAATATTCGGTGATTGAAAAGGAATTGGCTGCAATAAGGTTTTGTGTGAAAGCGTTGAAAGTATTTTTATATGGGGTAGATTTTGTGATACGGACGGACCATCGACCGCTAGTATATATGGTTAAAAAGGAGAGTGTGAATGCTAGAATTGCGAGAACGATAGAGGATTTGAATGAGTTTAGTTTTAAGGTAGAGTATGTACAAGGTAGACAGAATATTGTTGCGGATGCTATGTCGCGTATGTGGGCTGAACGAGATGATAGGGTTAGGAGCGACTGGGACCCGGACCAAGTACCTGTAGGATTTGTGGTAAAGCAACAGTATGTAGGGGTGAATCGAGTGTGGGAATGTCTGTTTGGGGGGTTGAGTAATTTGGAAACAAATGGATTGATTGACGGAGTACCTGCGAGCATGAACGAGTTACGTGAAAAGGTGATGAATGAGATGCCGGAAGGAGGAGTGCGCGAGGAAGGAAGGGAATTAGATGAGGAGGAAAAGTTAGTGAAAGTCTTGTTGGTAGTGGCTGAAATGTTTAAAATTACAGTACGATTGTTCTTTGGATGGAATAGGCCGGTGGAGTATAAAGGAAGGGTGGATGAAAATGGTATGAATGTGATTTTAAATGTTCACTGTGGAAAGGATACTTGTAGCTGGCTGGTTAAGAAAGGTGATTGTGGGAAAAATGAGGGAATACGGGGTAGGGTTGAGGATATCGTTGAAGATGAATGCGATGAGGATAGTTGTGAGGAAGC
Organism: Macrobrachium rosenbergii; assembly: GCA_039081455.1. Classification (NCBI taxonomy): domain Eukaryota; kingdom Metazoa; phylum Arthropoda; class Malacostraca; order Decapoda; family Palaemonidae; genus Macrobrachium; species Macrobrachium rosenbergii. The sequence goes on along the minus strand of JANJGK010000978.1, from coordinate 147,487 downwards.
TAAGCAGGTGAATGTAGCCGTGAGAGCGTGTATGCATGAAGCGAAAGGTAAATTAGTAACAAATGTAGTGGTGGATCAGAATAAATATTGTAGTTTGGTAGACACGGGAGCACAAGTGTCGTTAGTGAGTAGTACAGTAGTTAGTGAATTGGAAAGGTGCGATTGGGATATAAAAAGAAAATCAACGAGTGTAAGGATACATGGTTTGGGACAAGGGAGTGTGTTAGTATGGGAGGAGGTACAACTAAAAATTCAGTTAGGGGAATTTGAAATAATACATAATTTTGTAGTCATGGATGAGAATGATATGCCAACATGTTTTTTATTAGGAATTGATTTTATGAGAATGCATGATATAAGTGTGGATGTCGGGAGGGGAATTTTAGGAAAGGGCGGCAGGGAAATAACGAAGGTTAAAGGAGGAGATGTGTCTAAAACTAGTTTTGTAGGTATGGTAGATATTGCAAGGAGTGAAAATGATTTGTTGAGTGAAGAGGAAATTAAGCAGATGCAAAATCAGTGCATGAAAATAAATATGTTAAGAGAGTGTGTGTTAGGGGGTGTAAGAGTAGGAAGTTGGCCGTCTGAGTTAGAAGTGTATAAGCGAAGTGCTAAGAGATTTGTTGTATGTAAAGGTATAGTTTATTTTTTGCATCAGGAAGGAATATGGGATGGGGAAGTGTATGTGCCAGTATTTTCGGAAGACGCAGCCGTGGGTATGTGTTTATTGGTGCATAATAGGTTTGGGCATCTGGGGAAAAATAAATTATGGGAATGTATGAGAGAGAGATTGTATGTGCCTGGATTGAGTAAAATTTGTGCGGATGTAGCGATTATGTGTGCGGACTGTCAGAAGGGTAAGTATCAAAGTGTGCATGCGAATCCACCTGTGTTGCGATTGCAGATGAAAGAGTTATTTGAGATGGTTGTGATTGATTGTGTGTCGTTGCCTGTGACTGCTAGAGGACATGTGGGAATGGTTGTAATGGTAGATCATTTGAGTAAGTTTGCATATGCGGTAGCGATTCGGAACAAAAAGAGTGAGACTGTGGCGAGAATGGTGGGTCAAGTGATGTTGCCAATGTGCGTGTGCAAGCCGACGCGAATGTTGAGTGACAATGGGCCTGAATTTGTTGGATGGGAGTTTGAGCAAATGTTGCGTGATTGGGGCATAGAACATGTGTACTCTACGCCGTATATGCCCAGTGCGAATGGATTGGCGGAACGAACGGTGAGAACGTTGACAGAGATATTACGTATGATGAGTGAATGTGATAATGATTGGGATGTAAACGTTGGGCGAGCGTTGTGGGTATACAACGCCACTGTGCATAAGGGTATTGGTATGTCTCCGTGTAAATATGTGTTAAATTTTGAAAAGATAGTGAGACCGAGATTGGGTCTATCTGAGAATGATAGGGAGGTATGGAAGAAGGCGCATGAAAGGTTTGAAAGTTACAAGGTGGGCGAGAAAGTGTTGAAAGAAGTAATCGAGAAAGGGCGGTTGAATGTAAATAAAGTGCGTGAAAAATTTGAGGGTCCGTATGAGGTGTTGGAAGTTGGTCCCAGTGGGCTTAGTTATGTTGTAGGGGAAGTATGTGTAGATGGTAGTGTGAGAGAAATGCGAGCGCATCACAACCAGTTGCGTAGATGGAAGGATGTACCGGAATATGTGAGAGAGAATGGGGTGTATAAATGGTTGAAATCGAATGTGGGTGAACCAAGTATGCATGAGAGCTTGTGTATGGAGGATCAGCAATTTGTTTTGGTAGAGTATGGTAAAAAACGTAAGAAAGGGAAGAACGTAAGTAAACTGAATGGTCGTAAGTTGTGTGATAGGGGTGTGAGTGCCAAAGTGGAAATGAGTGATAAAGCGTGTAATACGGATGAATGGGATGGTATGGATAGAACGTATAGCATATGCGGGTTTGATATAACTGAGTTGACTGAACGTGTAGGGGTTAGTGAACGGTTAGAGGTGAGCGAAAGTGTAAGAGTAAGAGAGCGTAGCAGTGATAGACGAGTGATTGAAAGCATGAATGAATCGTTGCAAGAATTGGAAAGGTCAATGAGCGAATGGGATGGGTTAGTTGAAGAATTGGGGGAGGTATTTGGGAACGAGTTAGAGGGTATAGATGAGATTGTGGATGAAATTGAGAGTGGTAATAGTGAAGAAGAAAGCGTGAATCTGAGAGAGAATGGAGGAGAAAATGTAAATCTGAATGTTGCTGGAAGAGAGAGCGAGTCTGAGAGAATGATTGCGTGCCCGCGAACGCGATCTAGAGGACCTGCTAGTGAGCATCCGTGGGTGTTGCGTAAGGCGATTTGAAAGAGGTGTGAAAGGTGTTGGTTGGGAAATGCTAAAAGGGGGGAGAAATATAGAGGGATGAATAAATTTGTTTTTATTTAGCATTTCCCAACGTTTTGTGAGAGAGAGAGAGAGAGAGAGAGAGAGAGAGTGTGTAATTGTCGTGAGTGAGTGCTTCGGTTGTTGGAAGAGGGATGAGGTCGTTAGTTTGTTTGCGGCGCTGTCTGTCTGTCTGTGGAATATGTGAAGGATTTTTCAGTTTTTCTGGGAGTCTTTAGTCAGAGCTAGTGCCGGTCAGTGGTTCTTGTGTGGGACAGTTTTTGTCGTATGCTTTTCTGGGAGTTGTTGGTTTTCTTGTTGTGTGCTGTTTATTTGTGTGTGTGTTCTGTTTCTTTTTTTTGTATTTCCTTGTTGTGTTTGTGGTTGTTTGCGGTTGTGGTTGTTGCGGCGACCTTTATCCATCTCCAGCAACCGAAGATCAGGGTGAGTGTTGTTTGTTGTTTTGTTTGTGGGTTTGAATTCCGCCACATCACGATAAAGACCAAATCTTTAGCTTTAAAATGACACCTAATTCATTAACGTAGTTTCAAATATGACGTCATACGGAGCGATTGAAAAAAATAAATGGTAGGAATTTCCGTTCAGTGAAGTTCGTATCCTCGCCGAAAAAGACGTTAGTTATTCTTTCTCTTTCTCTCTCTCTCTCGTCGTCTGCAATCGGGAACGACGAAATTAACTTCATTTCTTCGTAATTAAATTAAAATTAAATGAATTGGAGCAGCAGGAATTTGGGAAATATATCACAGACGATTCAGAAGCCATGAAATAGATAAAAATCGAGTCATTAAATGAAATAATGGATGAAAAGGCGACGCATTCGAGTATGAATGAAGATATTTATCATCGATAATCTTCCATTTTACATCTTCCTCTTTCTCTCTCACGTTCTCTCTCTCATTTGCAGTCGCGTTTATAACGAATTTATTACGTTTATCTTCGTTATCGTTCGTTTAACTGAATCAACGAATGCATATGTGGTGGCCTGGCTCGTGGGGGATGAACGATTCTTTCTTAAGGGACCGTGTTCAGCGAATCCCCTTTAGACCGATTTTAACGCTAAAATATATTGAATTTGGAGGTTTAAAGTGTTTTTAAAGGTTATTTCTCCTTATTAGCATTATTAAAACGAATATTTCCCCGTTTATCGTCGTTCTGATTCGTTTTATAACGATTTCGGTCGATCCCTTGGTGGCCTGTGGAGGGTCTACTGTGACGTCATCGTCCATCTTCACCGGAATGGCGGGAAATTGAAATATCGTCCGCGCCTTACAAAAAAGGCTCCTTTTAACCTTGTTAAAGTGACTTTTATATTGAATTAGTGTCAGAATGTTAGAAAAATCCATCGGGATTAAGAAAACGACTTTGAAAACGGGATGAAAGACGGAAATCGATGAGGAAAGTCGAAATAAAGGTGTGGTTTCCCAAGACCAGCTCAGAGCAGATTGCTCTCCCATATATGAGTTGATTTAACACTTTGACAGGACGTATTTAACGTTATATAACGCATTTTATGCGTTATATAAATCAGTATCGTTCATATAACGAACTCCATTCCGTTAAATTAGGTTTATCTTCGTCAATATTCGTTAATTTCGTCCTTCAATTTCGTTCTTCAATTTCGTTCTTCAATTTCGTTCTTCAAAAATGGCGCCAAAATCAGACGTCGTCGACGATCGGGGCCGATAAAAATGCCTTCGTTTCTTCGTAATTATATCGAAAATGAATGAACTGGATCAGTACAAATTTGGGAAATGTATCGTAGATGGTTCAGAAGCCATGATATAGATAAAAACTGGGTCGTTCAATAAAATAATGGACGGGAAAGCGAATCTTTTTTATGCCCATTTGGCCGGAGTCATATCCTCAAACATGGCGTATTGGATGGAGTACAATGATACTTATACGTTTTGAAATCATTATCGTCGTCATTATGACGTACTTGATTCATTTTAAATTCGTTATTAAACTTTTTAAATAATTATCGTCGTCATTATAACGTACTTGATTCCTTTTAACTTCGTTATTACTCTTTTTAAATCATTATCGTCGTCATTATAACGTACTTGATTCCTTTTAACGTCGTTATTCCTCTTTTTATTCCAATTATCTAAGAAAATCTTACTGGCTTCGACATGGAATGGCCGTCGAGGCAGACAAATATAGACTACATCATTGGAAAGGCAATTTATCAGGCTTTAAAAAGGCGTAAACGGAAGTGATATATCACTTTTCTCCGATTTATCATGAATTGTTAAATAAAAAGTAACACGACTTTTTTCCGTTACGGCGAACTTTTCCTCGTAATATCGATATTTAATTTTAATTTTAAGGCATTTTTAAACATATCACGATAAAGACCAACTCTTTAGCTTTAAAATGACACCTAATTCATCAACGTAGCTTCAAATATGACGTCATACGGAGCGATTGAAAAAAATAAATGGTAGGAATAAGCGACGCATTCGAGTATGAATCAAAATATCATCGATAATATTTCTCTCCCAGGGACTTCGATTGTTAATAAAAACACCATTTCCCATCTTTCTCTTTCTCTCTTACATTCTCTCTCTCTCTCTTACATTCTCTCTCTCTCTTTTACTGTTGCGTTTGTAACGAATTTATTACGTTTATCTTCGTTATTTATTTATTTAGTTCAATCATCGAATGCATCCCATGATACGAATTTAGTCCTACAGATTGAAATCGTCATATTTAGACCAATTAAGCTTTAATTCCCATATGTTTTCACCCTCGAATTCGTTAATTAGCGGCAGAATTTGACCCAAATGGGTTAAATGGTCCTTAATTACGTTATTACTTAGGAATGACGTCAGCCGAATCTCGGCGTGATTTCAGGCCTCAGAGATTCAGTCTCGGCGACAAAATCGATGAAATTGAATAAAATTCTTCTTAATTTTATTATATTTTCATCCTGGAATGAGTTTTGTAGTGGCGGGGATTATTCGAAGTGGGAATGATGACCTGGAATGAGCTAGATTCCCGGGAATCCTTATAGCCAGAGGGTCCTGCTAGGGTACGAGGCCTTAGCCATTAGTAGCCATTTTGGCTATCTATCTATTTATCTATCAGCTTCGTTGATGAACCTTTTATTTGATCCTATTTAATATATTTGTTGCTATTTGGTCCTATTTATCAATTTAAAATCGTTAATGAATATATCCTAGTAGGCCCTAGCTTGGCTATTAGCTTAAAGCTATTGAATATACCCCACAGGATCTCGAATACCCTGACCTAACCTTGATACCCTCAGACAGGAGACATTTATGTCTATATGAACATTTAAAACCTGATAAAGTCTTCCTTAGATGATGAATGCCTACAGTAGGCCATCCTAAGCTAGATATAATTCATACTGCAGTAATTCCAGGTTAGTCGAGGGCACGGTGGGCATTTCCCACCTATGCCAAGCTATGCCCGGGGAATTCATTGTTTTATAGGTACATAGGAATTAAATAGGACCAGAGATTAATCAGTAAATTAAGTTGGGAAAATTATATATATAAGAAAATATCAGAGACTTGAGTCCAGAGTCTGGAAAGCTGACCGAGATCTCAGAGACTGAGATGGTCTGGACATGTCGTGGGAAGAGATCAGGGAAATATGACCAGAAAAGCAGTTGATTTGCAAGTAATAGGACCAAGATGACCTCTTGGATGCCCCGGGGAATCATGGGGAAAGGGGTCAGATGCAGATTTAGGCCCGATGGGGGTTCAGGCACGAAGCGAAGGAGATTAGGATGAAAAAAGTATATAACTATTTCACGTCTCGTGAAGGATGAGTTGCAGTCAAAAGGATTTGCAACATTGCAATATATTTTATCTATAAGTCTGTATGTTTTAGGAATGTGGGAATAATTAGGTTAATTTTCAACCCATCTTTGAGAAGAGAAAGGTAATCTTATACTAACTAAGAGGATAGATCCTTCTCTTGACCATCCTTAAAGGATGTCCCATAGGAATTCACCCTAGTTTAATCCTGTTTAGGACACAATTCCCTTTTTATAAAAGGATTATAAAGATTATATTGATAACAGAATTGGGCATATACCCAATATATTGTGACTAAGTAGTATGTGAATAATTTTTGTCTTTTCATATATATATATATATATATATATATATATATATATATATATATATATATATATATATATATATATATATATATATATATATATATATATATATATATATATATATATATATATATATATAAATGTGGACACAATCACTTAGCAAAGATACAAATTTAACAAGTAAAAAGAAAAACTATTATGATAAATCATGAAATTCATTCACTCGAATCTTTTAAACTGTTTTAAAAAAATAAACTTATGAGATAAAGTCACTTTAAATCATTTAAACAAATACACTTTTTAAAGAACTACACAATACACAATACACACCCTCACTGGTGTGTAGAAACAGTGCAATTTGCTTATAATGTCTAGCAATAATCATTATGCAAATGAACGCTGGAAAGTCTGTCGGCCGCATAAAGGCTTAATTGGGTCATTAAATCGAATAAAGCAATTTAACCCAAATTGTATATTGAAGGGACTTGTAGACAGCCTTAGACATTAAGCCCTCAGGTAGACGCCAGGCTAGTTATATTCACAAGCACTGAAAGCGCTTGATTTGTAGACGCTTCAACGGGACTTGTAGGCGTTTAGGATTGTTCTCTGTTGCAAGGAAAGCAATTTGGTTTAGAGGCAATTTGGTCTTGACATAATGGATAGATACTGGTATCCAGAGGTTCCTTAACTGGGGACGGTAATATGGTCCTGGATCCTGCGACTGGAAAGTTTCCAGGCGTGATATTAATTGCAACATTCACCTATCTTGTAGATTTCCTTTATAGGAATGTCCTCCATTTGTTCCTTATCCTGCATGTTAACCAATCCTTCTGATTCCTTTATCATTTTTGCAGGATGCGTCATCGCGGCGACAAGAACGAGGTCCGGTTGATGTCTACGGAGACTCCTCCTCCGTCCCTTCCAGTTCGTTCTGGGCTTCCAGGTGAGCTTGCATGGAATTCCAGATGGGAAAATGACTTGATATAAGACAACATCGACCCCCTTTGCAACGTCAGAGGGTCTCTTGACTGTAGAGGAACCTTAAAATCTATCTGATTTATCAATTAACCTCCAGATAATTCAAATCCCTGGAATGGAACCAAATAGTCGGCATCTACAGACTGGAATCTTGTATTCCAGAGAGAATGAGTGTGTCGGGTTGATTCCTTGTGCTGGGAATCGGTATTGGATTACAGCGATTCCACTGCTCTGGGAATCTTGCTCGACAGTGCAATGGCACCATGTTGCAATTCAGCTGCAAATGTCAGAATGGTTCCTTACTAATGTCACCTTTCATCTCGAGTTGTCTGCGCTTGTGGAAGCATTGTTGCTTTCTTGCTTGACCCTTTGCATGCAATCGACTTTGCAATAGACAGAGAAAGGTGTATTGTTCTCTCTCTCTCTCTCTCTCTCTCTCTCTCTCTCTCTCTCTCTCTCTCTCTCTCTCTCTCTCTCTCTCTCTCTACAATTTTGGGTTCTTTTATTATTTTAGTATTTTAATGTTTTACTTAAATACGTTTTATTTGTATTTGTTTGTAATTTATCTATTTTTCTTTGAGTTCAGTATTATTATGCAACAGGAAAATTCACTATTAGGTCACTATTCATCATGCAACAGGAGATTCACTATTAGTTCAGTATTAGTTATACAACAGAAAAATTCACTATTAGTTCACTATTCATCATCTGACAGGAGATTCACTATTAGTTCAGTATTAGTTATGCAACAGAAAAATTCACTATTAGTTCAGCATTAGTCATGCAAGAAGAGATTCACTATTAGTTCACTATTATTCATGCAACAGGATATTCACTATTAGTTAACAATTAGTCATGCAACAGGAGATTCACTATAAGTTCACTATTAGTCATGCAATAGGAGATTCACTATTAGTTTACTATTAGTCATGCAACAGGAAAATATTCACTATTAGGTCGCTATTCATCATCTGACAGGAGATTCACTATTAGTTCAGTATTAGTTATGCAACAGGAAAATTCACTATTAGTTCAGCATTAGTCATGCAAAAAGAGATTCACTATTAGTTCACTATTAGTCATGCAACAGGAAATTCACTATTAGTTCACTATTAGTTTTGCAACAGGATATTCACTATTAGTTAACAATTAGTCATGCAACAGGAGATTCACTATAAGTTCACTATTAGTCATGCAATAGGAGATTCACTATTAGTTTACTATTAGTCATGCAAAAGGAAATTACTATTGGTTCACTATTAGCTGTGCAACAGGAGATTCACTATTAGTTCACTATTATTCATGCAACAGGATATTCACTATTAGTTCACTATTATTCATTCAACAGGATATTCACTATTATTTCACTATTAGTCATGCAACAGGAGAGTCACTATTAGTTCACTGTCATGGAATATAAAATTCACCATTAGTTCACTATTAGTCATGCAGCAGAGGATTCACTATTAATTATGAAAAAAGAGATTCACTATTAGTTCATTATTAGTCATGTAACAGGAGATTCATTTTTAGTTCACTATTAGTCATACAACATGAAATTCACTATTAGTTCACTATTAGTCATGTAACAAGAGATTCACTATTAGTCATGCAACAGGAAATTCACTATTGGTTTACCATTAGTAATGCAACATGAGATTCACTGTTAGTTCACTATTAATCATGCAACAGGAGACTCACTATTAGTTTATTATTATTCATGCAACATGAGATTTACTATTAGTTCATTATTTGTCATGCAACAGGAGGTTCACTATTAGTTCACTATTAATCATGCAACAAGAAATTCAATATTAGTTCACTATTAGTCATGGAACAGGAGATTCACAATAAATTAACTGTTAGTCATGCAAAAGGAGATTCACTATTAGTAATGAAAAAGGAGATTCACTTAGTTCACTATTAGTCGTGCCAAAGAAGATTCACCATTAGTTCACTATTAGTCACACAACAGGAAATTCACTATTAGTTCACTATTAGACATGCAACAGGAGATTCACTATTAGATATAAAACAGGAGATTCACTATTAGTCATGCAACAGGAGATTCACTATTGGTCATTAAACAGGAGATTCACTGTTAGTTCACTATTAGTCATGCAACATGAAATTCACTATTAGTTCACTATTAGTCATGCAGCAGGAGATTCACTATTAGTTCACTATTATTCATGCAGTAGGAGATTCACTATTAGTTATGAAACAGGAGATTCACTGTTAGTTCACTATTAGTCATGCAATAGGAAATTCTTTATTAGTTCCCTATTAGTCAAGCAACAGGAGATTCACTATTAATTCACTATTAGTCTTGCAGCAGGAAATTCACTATTTATTCAGTATTCATCATGCAACAGGAAATTCACTATTAGTTCACTATTAATCATGAAAAAGGAGATTCACTATTAGTTCAGTATTAGTCATGCAACAGGAGATTCACTATTAGTCATACAATAGGAGATTCACTATTAGTTCACTATTAGTCATGTAATATGAGATTCACTATTAGTTCCCTATTAGTCATGCAAGAGGATATTCACTATTAGTTCACTATTAGCCATGCAAGAGGATATTCACCATTAGTTCACTATTAGTCATGCGAGAGGAGATTCACTATTGGTTCACTATTCATCATGCAACAAGATATTCACTATTAGTTCACCATTAGTCTTGGAATATGAGATTCACTATTATTTCAGTATTAGTCATGCAACAGGAGATTCACTATTAGTTCAGTGCCAGTATAGCATACTGTGTACATTTTTAGGGCACCCTGTAAGCAATAATAATAATAATAATAATAATAATAATAATAATAATAATAATAATAATAATAATAATAATAATAATAATATACTGACATCATCTCTCTCTCTCTCTCTCTCTCTCTCTCTCTCTCTCTCTCTCTCTCTCTCTCCTCATGAGAACAGTGTCCATGTTTAGCCCAGTTTCATATTCCCTAGGTCCTTAAATTTGTTTATATTCATCCTGACTATAATGCTTTTATTTATTTATTGTTTTATTATATATTTTGGGTCAATATGAAAATTTATTGTGACAGGGATGCTGGGATTGCAATGAATCCTTTTTGGAAAGGATTAATTACTGTTTGAAGTTACAGGAAACAAAATGGGGTCATTACGTAAAATCTTGAAGAAATCCAAAGTTTTTGAAGGAAATGTATTCTGTATATTAGCTATCAATCTAATATACACTCTAAATACTCTGGTGTTCTATTCTGTAAAAACTGTACTAGTCAAATTAGTGTATATTTCTGTATTTTATCCTGTGTATTGGGAATGTGTGTATGTGTATTTTAGGTGTGGAAGTATTATGTGAAGCTAATGTGTGTTTTGTCCTGTAAAATGTGTCAATTGCATTTCAGCACATTTCTTGCACTGCAGCTAATGTTGCCCCTCTTGCATTCCAGAATCTGTCGGTGGGTACGTCCCCAGACCAGACGAGGTCCCCAGAGGGCATCACCAGCAGAAGAATCAAACCCATTGGGCACGGTAAGTTCCTGAGGGGGTCTCGAGCATTGGTGTGTCTCTGTGTGTGTGTGTGAAGGGGTAGAGCGTTGGGTGTGGCCACAGAACTTTGGAAACATTGCTGGGATCAGCGACCGAAAGGGGAACGTCTGGTTGACCTGAGGGAACTGGCACAGGACAGACATTTGTGGCACCTGGGAGTGCCACATCAATTGCTGAAGCCCAGTGTTATCACCTGAGGGTGCCACAGGAACTTATTGACTGACCGTGTTGGTGCCTTCTTTAAAAGGTCTATTGAAATGATAGATTTTCCTGTTAAAATCTTCACATTATTATATAAGATAAATACATTTATATAATGCATAAACATGCATGGATTTAATTCAAATAGGAAATGGTCTTAATAGAAGGGTGATCAATATAAATAGGCAGTTTTCCAGTATCACATTCCTTGTGGTTCATTCAATTTTCCAGTAATCATTAAACTCAAAGTGCTCAGACTCGAAGTTTTTGGGGAGGCGAGTCAAATAGGCCCAGGGAGATGGTGTTAATTGACCCCACAAAGTGCCAAAAAAAAAAAAAAATGGTTAGTGGATCCAGTGTGGAAGTAATCCTTGATTCATTGTCTGATTTCCAGTTGCAGAAACTTCCCCTGAAGTGAGAGTTATCGGAAAATGTCCCCTGTGTTATTCGAATTGTAGGGGAGAGCGGTGATGGTTCAGACATTTTTTTTTTAATTTCTCTCTAGAAGTCAGAGTTTAAGGGGCAGTGATATCCTTGGCATGTCAATGTGTAGCCTCATCATCCTACATTTACCAGTAAATGTAGCAAGTCGTATACTTTACTATACTTGAAGCTATTTATCTTCAAGTACAAGTTTCCAAAATGTCCGAATCATCCCTAACCATGGTGATGATTCGGACAAGAGCATGGGATGATTCGGACAATTATTATAATTGACATTTACCTTCAAGTCAGATGATAAATGAAACAGAAATACCATACGAAGTGTTTTATTGAAATAATCATAAACTAAACTTGAAATATCCTCGCCACCAAATTCTTAAGTGACCAAAATTTACTTGAAATTATTCTCTCCACGAGTAAAAACCAAACATAAATCGTAACTCAAATACTTGAAATTTGTTGTGCCTAAATATTAAAGTTGGCCCAATGAATATTGTATCCTGCAAAAGAAAAACGAAATTTGAAATACATACTCTGCCGAACCGGGTTTGGAAGCACTTCAGTTACTGCCTCTTTACCAATAGCTGCTTCATCCTCAACTTCTGGAAATTTAAAACTATTAGCAGCAAATTTCCGTGATTTTCTTAAATAAGAAACCTGAAATTCGTCACCCTCGTCTAAATTGCTGATTAATTTGCCTGCGTAATAGACTTTGCTAACTTTTACTGGATCTATCCCAACAAGAACAAAATCTCCCTCCTACGGGATTTTATCTCCTCCTCTGAGATGTCAGAAGAGTTATTGTTAAGATCGGCTGTCGAGAGATCTTCAGGTCTTCATCACTGGTCTGGGCCTCCGTATCTAACTTTTTTTTTGTATTTTTCTTGCTTTTTAATGTTCTTGAGGTACTCATGTGAGGTGGTTGTGCTTTTAGGTGGTGTAGATGGCTTTGGCCCATCAGTCAAAAGCCCTGTCAAAGTGACTTTCTTGAAAAGCATCAGTGGAATCCAGATTTGATATCCACATTTTAATTTGTAATTTTTTTTTTATCTTTTATTTAGAAAAATACATTTTACAGTTCACTTACAGTTCACTTTACTATTCAATACATATACAATATATGTAATTTAAGTAAAAAATCAACAAATATGTCACAATATTTTATGTATATAAATATACTTAAATTTACTACGTACATACATACGTATACACATATCCATATAATTACAACTCCAGGTAACTACGTGTAAAATGAGAATTAAAGTTTTTAAACGATTTACGCAACACATACCTATCCCTGTATATACTTTCTCTTATTAAAACAATTAAATGTGGATCATTTAACAACAACCCAGATTTATAACCATACCAAATACCAGCGTTCCTATCTTTCAAACTATTTGCTTCAAAATCAAATTTTAGTACTTGCAGAAAATTCTAAGTTCTGACTTTACGCAAGGCTTTAATAAACACTTTTTTTAAACCATTCTATTTAATTTGAACATTTGGCTTATAGTTATCTACCATTGCTACTTTTACAATGCGGATACACATCCATCTTGACGACCAGTCTTAAAGTATTAATCATTTCTTCGTAATAGGGGGTGGTTATTACGGCAGCATCTTTAATTCCATTATCACTTAATAAGTAGCTCCCTTTCATTTTACGGTAATACATCATTAGCTCATATCCAAACTCTTTTTTTGAAAAACTCTTATAAAAAGTACAAAAGAGAATTGCCGTTACTTTATAGCCAATCTTTACTACTCCACACCCTCCTTCTAATCTTGGCAAACATGTAGTTTTCCTGCTAATTGGCTGGTAATTACCTTTCCATAAATACTTGAAGATACTTCTCAATATTTTTTGGGATCGGTATCACATATATATACCAACATTTTGATAAAAGCTTCATATTAACGACCAGAGCTTTTTGGAATATGGTTAACTTCCTATTATATGAAAAGCCGACCATTTTCACCACATTTTCTCTAATTTTGTTCCAATTTTCCACCCTTGTTTTACAAAAATCATTAAAATAGGTTATACCTAAAATTTTACAGCTATCGGTTTGTACGTTCAAAATCTTAGATTATTTGGCATTTCCGGAGAATATTTACCAACTCTTTGTTTCAACAATCTATACAGTGGCTCTCGCGCCATTATGAACAACAACATCGACAAAGGACAACCTTGTCTGACTGATCTTTTGATGGAAAAAGGCTTAGTTAGGTTACCATTAATACTCTATCAAAGGCCTTTGACCAATCTGAATTAATTAAAGCAGCTTTCATACCTTTTTCATTTATGTAGTATATCATATCTCTCACCGTTGTATATACTTTTGTTATTGATCTTCCTGGGACACTACAGAACTGTTCAGGTGACATGCACAGTGGAAGCAACCTTTTTAATCTATTTGCAATTATCTTTGTAACTATTTTGCAATCAACATTTAGTAATGTGATAGGTCTTAAATCATCAATGCAGTGTGAAGTATCATCCTTCCAAAAATTACATCTAAAAATTCTAATTTTATTATATTCCACATTTCCTTATAAAATTCTACTGGTAATCCATCGATGCCAGGTGCTTTGCCATTTTTCATCGATGATATAACCTCCCATACTTCGTTTTCATTTACCTCTGCTGTTGATAATTCGTTTTCCTCGTTGCCTATCACGGACTGAATAACGTCTAAAACTCTATTTTGAACCTGGGTATTACATTCATATTTATTGTACAATTTTTCACAGTACTCTACTGTACGTATTTCCATTGCTTTATTATCCGTTACATATATCCCCTCCTTTGCTTTTAATTTGGATATCATTGCCACAGGGGTAATGAGACATTTTTCCACCTTGAATTCTTTCCTCTGTTCTTAATCTAACTTTTACCCCTTCACATATTTCATCAAATTGACTGCCTGTAACATAATGACGACGCTACAAATTCCCAAGATGTGCTTTCGATACATTTAGTAACCCGTACTTTTCCCGTGCCTCTTGCTTTGACACTTTCAAGAAAAAGCTCTTTATACACTTCTTTGTATATATCCACCAATCAATTATATTGCCAATATCCATGACCCCATTTCAGTTTATCATCTATTTTAATACGAGTTTTTAAAATGTCGTCATCAGACCAACTAATGGGAATGTTTAAAGTTTCACTAACATCACAAGCTCAATCCCTTCCATAAATTCTATCAATTCTAGAGCCATAATTCCTCCTTATATATGTAAAGTCTACAAAATTGTTTTTCAAAACCCATACATCTTTTAACCTTAATGAATTTTTAAGGCTTATCAAGGCTTTGGACAAGAAACATTTGTCACCTTTGACAAGTTACACAGTTCCAGTCACCTGCCATAATGACGTTTTTCGAGTTATTTCGCGCAAAATATAACAAATCAGTACTGAAATACTCTTTTCTTTCCTTTTGTCCTTACCCGAGGGGGGCATATACATTTATAACCTGGAATACTGCTTCGGCAATACAACATTTTACACTTGTTTATAAACACCGCAGTCCCTCCCTTTAACAAATGAGTTGAATTTAATATGACATGGCAATGTTTTTCAATATACTCTAGTCTATTTTTCTCTTTAACATTATGTTCGTGTACACATACTATGTCTACAAGCATAAATTCAATGAGTTTAATCTCTTTATCCAAATTATTTAAACCGTTTACGTTAATAGTTACGATATTTAAATAAATGAAAATCCCAAAATATAAGATGGATGCACTATTCTATTCTCAAATTCAATTAATTTTGGACCGTTTCGCATCTCTCTTGCGTATGTCGTCATCTGAAGATTCCTCCTTTTTTCCTAATTTCTCAATATTTTTCCATCTACCCAAGTCATCTTTTTTCAGCCTCACATTTATTTTATCACCAAAGCTTACGATTCAATCGCAAAAAATTACATAGGAAGTGAGAAAAACCACAAAAATTACCATCAATCCTAAAATAAACGACCCTTTGCAACCAAAGTCCGTGTGTCGTTGGCGAACAAACTCTCGCGATTTCGCGTGATTTCTCAGAGCTGAGGGCCCCCTTACATTTCCCAGGAAATGTATTGCCCGGACCATCCCACTGTCCGAATCATCACCGTTCTCCCCTACTGAGGAACAAACGTTTGCCCCCTGGGGTCCCATTCGGCTGGCCATGCCCTCAAAGTGCCCCTAATTCACAGAGAATGAAGCTAGAATCTAGATTTAACCCAGTTTATGCTTACTGACTCTAGATTTTCGATTTGGATTATTTAAGAAGGAAAGTGACTGGTTTGGAGTTGCTAATTTACCGACTCCGAAATCTCGTTTTGACTTAACACCTGCCTGGGAGACACTTTCTGTGTGGTCCTTCGTCTGTCGTCGTCGAGGTCTTTTCCTACTGCTTGTTTGTTCCCGTACTTGTAATTTTACATCTCTTGGTCTGTTGATTGTTGTGCATGCAATGAAGAAGACACTTGCAGTTCCCTATTTTCAAGATCTGGCTCCGTATTCTCCGTAATCCTTTCATTAGTCGTCCATTTTCTATCCCGTCATCGGCAATTTCCTCTTTTGAAGCAGTTCTCCAGAATTGATGTTTCTTGTTACAACCTTTTTGTTGTTATTTTTATTTGTTCTTTGTTATATTTTACATTAAAAAGTTAATAAATGACCTCTTGCTTGCATCTTTATCCCTCTGCGCTTTCCTGCCATTGCTCAAGCAAGGTCGTTGAAAGCACTGAAAGCAGTTTTTAGGTATCTCTGTACTGAGGAAAAGCGACTTTTGCCTGTGGCTACCTTTCCAAAGACACAGCGATTGATAGCAAGCGCTTTCAGCCACCTGCCATTTACACCTCACCTTTCTCCTCTTTTTCTTGTGTAGTTTCTGCTTGAGATCTTCCTTCTACACATTCTCTCTCTTTCATTGTCATTTCCTTCTACACTTTCTACCACATTATCTACATTTCCCACGATTTCCATCATTTCCGATGAGCTGCTCTCGAGTGTCAATTGCACTCGTTGCAAAGCCTCGACGAGGCCGACGATTTGTACGGACCCACATCACTGACCCTAAATTGCAATTTTCTGTTTTGATTTGCATTCAATTCTCTTCAGTTGTTTCTGTGCTTGCGGAAGCACCGTTGCTTCCTTGCTTGACCCTATGCGGAACCGAGTTCGGGCAACTGGGATTATAGGTCGGTCTTACTCTCAGGCAAATTAATATTCGTACTTTATTTAATCAACGTTGCAATAGACAGAGAAAGGTTCATCGTCAGCCATCTTTATTAGCATATTGAATTGTGCTTGAAAGCAAACCTTAATGAATTGGGAACTGTTAGGCTGCTTGGGTGCTTTTTATATTTTAGTATTTTAATATTTTGCTTATTTACATTTCTCTTTATTTATTAGTTTGTAAATTTATCTATTTTTCTATGAGTTCAGTATTAGTTATGCAACAAGAGATTCACTATTAGTTCAGTATTAGTCATGCAGCAGGAGATTCACTATTAGTTCACTATTAGTCGTGCAACAGGAGATTCACTATTAGTTCACTATCAGCCATGCAACAGGAAATTCACTATTAGTTCACTATCAGCCATGCAACAAGAGATTCACTATTAGTTCACTATCAGCCATGCAACAGCAGATTCACTATTTGTTTGGTATTAGTCATGCAACAGGAAAATTCACTATTAGTTCACTATCAGTCATGCAACAGGAAATTCACTATTAGTTCACTATCAGCCATGCAACAGCAGATTCACTATTAGTTCACTATCAGCCATGTAACAGCAGATTCACTATTAGTTCACTATCAGCCATGCAACAGGAAACTCACTACTAGTTCACTATCAGCCATGCAACAGGAAATTCACTATTAGTTCACTATCAGCCATGCAACAGCAGATTCACTATTAGTTCACTATCAGCCATGCGACAGGAAATTCACTACTAGTTCACTATCAGCCATGCAACAGGAAATTCACTACTAGTTCACTATCAGCCATGCAACAGGAAATTCACTATTAGTTCACTATCAGCCATGCAACAGCAGATTCACTATTAGTTCACTATCAGCCATGCAACAGCAGATTCACTATTAGTTCACTATCAGCCATGCAACAGGAAATTCACTACTAGTTCACTATCAGCCATGCAACAGGAAATTCACTATTAGTTCACTATCAGCCATGCAACAGCAGATTCACTATTAGTTCACTATCAGCCATGCAACAGGAAATTCACTTATCAGCCATGCAACAGCAGATTCACTATTAGTTCACCATCAGCCATGCAACAAGAGATTTACTATTAGTTCACTATCAGCCATGCAACAGGAAATTCACTATTAGTTCACTATCAGCCATGCAACAGCAGATTCACTATTAGTTCACTATCAGCCATGCAACAGCAGATTCACTATTAGTTCACTATCAGCCATGCAACAGCAGATTCACTATTAGTTCACTATCAGCCATGCAACAGGAAATTCACTACTAGTTCACTATCAGCCATGCAACAGGAAATTCACTACTAGTTCACTATCAGCCATGCAACAGGAAATTCACTACTAGTTCACTATCAGCCATGCAACAGCAGATTCACTATTAGTTCACTATCAGCCATGCAACAGGAAATTCACGACTAGTTCACTATCAGCCATGCAACAGCAGATTCACTATTAGTTCACTATCAGCCATGCAACAGGAAATTCACTTATCAGCCATGCAACAGCAGATTCACTATTAGTTCACCATCAGCCATGCAACAGCAGATTCACTATTAGTTCACTATCAGCCATGCAACAGCAGATTCACTATTAGTTCACTATCAGCCATGCAACAGCAGATTCATTATTAGTTCACTATCAGCCATGCAACAGCAGATTCACTATTAGTTCACTATCAGCCATGCAACAGCAGATTCACTATTAGTTCACTATCAGCCATGCAACAGCAGATTCACTATTAGTTCACCATCAGCCATGCAACAGCAGATTCACTATTAGTTCACCATCAGCAATGCAACAGCAGATTCACTATTAGTTCACTATCAGCCATGCAACGGCAGATTCACTATTAGTTCACTATCAGCCATGCAACAGCAGATTCACTATTAGTTCACTATCAGCCATGCAACAGGAAATTCACTACTAGTTCACTATCAGCCATGCAACAGCAGATTCACTATTAGTTCACCATCAGCCATGCAACAGCAGATTCACTATTAGTTCACTATCAGCCATGCAACAGCAGATTCACTATTAGTTCACTATCAGCCATGCAACAGCAGATTCACTATTAGTTCACTATCAGCCATGCAACAGGAAATTCACTACTAGTTCACTATCAGCCATGCAACAGCAGATTCACTATTAGTTCACTATCAGCCATGCAACAGGAAATTCACTTATCAGCCATGCAACAGCAGATTCACTATTAGTTCACCATCAGCCATGCAACAGCAGATTCACTATTAGTTCACTATCAGCCATGCAACAGCAGATTCACTATTAGTTCACTATCAACCATGCAACAGCAGATTCACTATTAGTTCACTATCAGCCATGCAACAGCAGATTCACTATTAGTTCACTATCAGCCATGCAACAGCAGATTCACTATTATTTCTCTATCAGCCATGCAACAGCAGATTCACTATTAGTTCACTATCAGCCATGCAACAGCAGATTCACTATTAGTTCACTATCAGCCATGCAACAGCAGATTCACTATTAGTTCACCATCAGCCATGCAACAGCAGATTCACTATTAGTTCACCATCAGCCATGCAACAGCAGATTCACTATTAGTTCACTATCAGCCATGCAACAGCAGATTCACTATTAGTTCACTATCAGCCATGCAACAGCAGATTCACTATTAGTTCACTATCAGCCATGCAACAGGAAATTCACTACTAGTTCACTATCAGCCATGCAACAGCAGATTCACTATTAGTTCACCATCAGCCATGCAACAGCAGATTCACTATTAGTTCACTATCAGCCATGCAACAGCAGATTCACTATTAGTTCACTATCAGCCATGCAACAGCAGATTCACTATTAGTTCACTATCAGCCATGCAACAGGAAATTCACTACTAGTTCACTATCAGCCATGCAACAGCAGATTCACTATTAGTTCACTATCAGCCATGCAACAGGAAATTCACTTATCAGCCATGCAACAGCAGATTCACTATTAGTTCACTATCAGCCATGCAACAGCAGATTCACTATTAGTTCACTATCAGCCATGCAACAGCAGATTCACTATTAGTTCACTATCAGCCATGCAACAGCAGATTCACTATTAGTTCACTATCAGCCATGCAACAGCAGATTCACTATTAGTTCACTATCAGCCATGCAACAGCAGATTCACTATTAGTTCACTATCAGCCATGCAACAGCAGATTCACTATTAGTTCACTATCAGCCATGCAACAGGAAATTCACTACTAGTTCACTATCAGCCATGCAACAGGAAATTCACTATTAGTTCACTATCAGCCATGCAACAGCAGATTCACTATTAGTTCACTATCAGCCATGCAACAGCAGATTCACTATTAGTTCACTATCAGCCATGCAACAGGAAATTCACTACTAGTTCACTATCAGCCATGCAACAGGAAATTCACTATTAGTTCACTATCAGCCATGCAACAGCAGATTCACTATTAGTTCACTATCAGCCATGCAACAGGAAATTCACTTATCAGCCATGCAACAGCAGATTCACTATTAGTTCACCATCAGCCATGCAACAAGAGATTTACTATTAGTTCACTATCAGCCATGCAACAGGAAATTCACTATTAGTTCACTATCAGCCATGCAACAGCAGATTCACTATTAGTTCACTATCAGCCATGCAACAGCAGATTCACTATTAGTTCACTATCAGCCATGCAACAGCAGATTCACTATTAGTTCACTATCAGCCATGCAACAGGAAATTCACTACTAGTTCACTATCAGCCATGCAACAGGAAATTCACTACTAGTTCACTATCAGCCATGCAACAGGAAATTCACTACTAGTTCACTATCAGCCATGCAACAGCAGATTCACTATTAGTTCACTATCAGCCATGCAACAGGAAATTCACTACTAGTTCACTATCAGCCATGCAACAGGAAATTCACTACTAGTTCACTATCAGCCATGCAACAGGAAATTCACTATTAGTTCACTATCAGCCATGCAACAGCAGATTCACTATTAGTTCACTATCAGCCATGCAACAGGAAATTCACTTATCAGCCATGCAACAGCAGATTCACTATTAGTTCACCATCAGCCATGCAACAAGAGATTTACTATTAGTTCACTATCAGCCATGCAACAGGAAATTCACTATTAGTTCACTATCAGCCATGCAACAGCAGATTCACTATTAGTTCACTATCAGCCATGTAACAGCAGATTCACTATTAGTTCACTATCAGCCATGCAACAGGAAACTCACTACTAGTTCACTATCAGCCATGCAACAGGAAATTCACTATTAGTTCACTATCAGCCATGCAACAGCAGATTCACTATTAGTTCACTATCAGCCATGCAACAGGAAATTCACTACTAGTTCACTATCAGCCATGCAACAGCAGATTCACTATTAGTTCACTATCAGCCATGCAACAGCAGATTCACTATTAGTTCACTATCAGCCATGCAACAGCAGATTCACTATTAGTTCACTATCAGCCATGCAACAGTAGATTCACTATTAGTTCACTATCAGCCATGCAACAGGAAATTCACTACTAGTTCACTATCAGCCATGCAACAGGAAATTCACTATTAGTTCACTATCAGCCATGCAACAGCAGATTCACTATTAGTTCACTATCAGCCATGCAACAGGAAATTCACTTATCAGCCATGCAACAGCAGATTCACTATTAGTTCACCATCAGCCATGCAACAAGAGATTTACTATTAGTTCACTATCAGCCATGCAACAGGAAATTCACTACTAGTTCACTATCAGCAATGCAACAGCAGATTCACTATTAGTTCACTATCAGCCATGCAACAGGAAATTCACTACTAGTTCACTATCAGCCATGCAACAGCAGATTCACTATTAGTTCACTATCAGCCATGCAACAGCAGATTCACTATTAGTTCACTATCAGCCATGCAACAGGAAATTCACTTATCAGCCATGCAACAGCAGATTCACTATTAGTTCACTATCAGCCATGCAACAGCAGATTCACTATTAGTTCACTATCAGCCATGCAACAGCAGATTCACTATTAGTTCACTATCAGCCATGCAACAGGAAATTCACTTATCAGCCATGCAACAGCAGATTCACTATTAGTTCACCATCAGCCATGCAACAAGAGATTTACTATTAGTTCACTATCAGCCATGCAACAGGAAATTCACTACTAGTTCACTATCAGCCATGCAACAGCAGATTCACTATTAGTTCACTATCAGCCATGCAACAGGAAATTCACTACTAGTTCACTATCAGCCATGCAACAGGAAATTCACTACTAGTTCACTATCAGCCATGCAACAGGAAATTCACTACTAGTTCACTATCACCCATGCAACAGCAGATTCACTATTAGTTCACTATCAGCCATGCAACAGGAAATTCACTATTAGTTCACTATCAGCCATGCAACAGCAGATTCACTATTAGTTCACTATCAGCCATGCAACAGGAAATTCACTTATCAGCCATGCAACAGCAGATTCACTATTAGTTCACCATCAGCCATGCAACAAGAGATTTACTATTAGTTCACTATCAGCCATGCAACAGGAAATTCACTACTAGTTCACTATCAGCCATGCAACAGCAGATTCACTATTAGTTCACTATCAGCCATGCAACAGGAAATTCACTACTAGTTCACTATCAGCCATGCAACAGGAAATTCACTACTAGTTCACTATCAGCCATGCAACAGGAAATTCACTACTAGTTCACTATCAGCCATGCAACAGGAAATTCACTACTAGTTCACTATCAGCCATGCAACAGGAAATTCACTACTAGTTCACTATCAGCCATGCAACAGCAGATTCACTATTAGTTCACTATCAGCCATGCAACAGGAAATTCACTACTAGTTCACTATCAGCCATGCAACAGCAGATTCACTATTAGTTCACTATCAGCCATGCAACAGCAGATTCACTATTAGTTCACTATCAGCCATGCAACAGGAAATTCACTACTAGTTCACTATCAGCCATGCAACAGCAGATTCACTATTAGTTCACTATTAGCCATGCAACAGCAGATTCACTATTAGTTCACTATCAGCCATGCAACAGCAGATTCACTATTAGTTCACTATCAGCCATGCAACAGGAAATTCACTACTAGTTCACTATCAGCCATGCAACAGCAGATTCACTATTAGTTCACTATCAGCCATGCAACAGCAGATTCACTATTAGTTCACTATCAGCCATGCAACAGCAGATTCACTATTAGTTCACTATCAGCCATGCAACAGGAAATTCACTACTAGTTCACTATCAGCCATGCAACAGCAGATTCACTATTAGTTCACTATCAGCCATGCAACAGGAAATTCACTACTAGTTCACTATCAGCCATGCAACAGCAGATTCACTATTAGTTCACTATCAGCCATGCAACAGCAGATTCACTATTAGTTCACTATCATCCATGCAACAGCAGATTCACTATTAGTTCACTATCAGCCATGCAACAGGAAATTCACTACTAGTTCACTATCAGCCATGCAACAGCAGATTCACTATTAGTTCACCATCAGCCATGCAACAAGAGATTTACTATTAGTTCACTATCAGCCATGCAACAGGAAATTCACTACTAGTTCACTATCAGCCATGCAACAGCAGATTCACTATTAGTTCACTATCAGCCATGCAACAGGAAATTCACTACTAGTTCACTATCAGCCATGCAACAGGAAATTCACTACTAGTTCACTATCAGCCATGCAACAGGAAATTCACTACTAGTTCACTATCAGCCATGCAACAGGAAATTCACTACTAGTTCACTATCAGCCATGCAACAGGAAATTCACTACTAGTTCACTATCAGCCATGCAACAGGAAATTCACTACTAGTTCACTATCAGCCATGCAACAGCAGATTCACTATTAGTTCACTATCAGCCATGCAACAGCAGATTCACTATTAGTTCACTATCAGCCATGCAACAGCAGATTCACTATTAGTTCACCATCAGCCATGCAACAAGAGATTTACTATTAGTTCACTATCAGCCATGCAACAGGAAATTCACTACTAGTTCACTATCAGCCATGCAACAGGAAATTCACTATTAGTTCACTATCAGCCATGCAACAGCAGATTCACTATTAGTTCACTATCAGCCATGCAACAGCAGATTCACTATTAGTTCACTATCAGCCATGCAACAGCAGATTCACTATTAGTTCACCATCAGCCATGCAACAAGAGATTTACTATTAGTTCACTATCAGCCATGCAACAGGAAATTCACTACTAGTTCACTATCAGCCATGCAACAGGAAATTCACTATTAGTTCACTATCAGCCATGCAACAGCAGATTTACTATTAGTTCACTATCAGCCATGCAACAGGAAATTCACTACTAGTTCACTATCAGCCATGCAACAGGAAATTCACTACTAGTTCACTATCAGCCATGCAACAGGAAATTCACTTATCAGCCATGCAACAGCAGATTCACTATTAGTTCACCATCAGCCATGCAACAAGAGATTCACTATTAGTTCACTATCAGCCATGCAACAGGAAATTCACTATTAGTTTACTATCAGCCATGCAACAGGAAATTCACTACTAGTTCACTATCAGCCATGCAACAGGAAATTCACTACTAGTTCACTATCAGCCATGCAACAGGAAATTCACTACTAGTTCACTATCAGCCATGCAACAGGAAATTCACTACTAGTTCACTATCAGCCATGCAACAGCAGATTCACTATTAGTTCACTATCAGCCATGCAACAGCAGATTCACTATTAGTTCACTATCAGCCATGCAACAGCAGATTCACTATTAGTTCACTATCAGCCATGCAACAGGAAATTCACTACTAGTTCACTATCAGCCATGCAACAGGAAATTCACTATTAGTTCACTATCAGCCATGCAACAGGAAATTCACTACTAGTTCACTATCAGCCATGCAACAGGAAATTCACTATTAGTTCACTATCAGCCATGCAACAGGAAATTCACTACTAGTTCACTATCAGCCATGCAACAGGAAATTCACTACTAGTTCACTATCAGCCATGCAACAGGAAATTCACTATTAGTTCACTATCAGCCATGCAACAGGAAATTCACTACTAGTTCACTATCAGCCATGCAACAGCAGATTCACTATTAGTTCACTATCAGCCATGCAACAGCAGATTCACTATTAGTTCACTATCAGCCATGCAACAGGAAATTCACTACTAGTTCACTATCAGCCATGCAACAGCAGATTCACTATTAGTTCACCATCAGCCATGCAACAAGAGATTTACTATTAGTTCACTATCAGCCATGCAACAGGAAATTCACTACTAGTTCACTATCAGCCATGCAACAGGAAATTCACTATTAGTTCACTATCAGCCATGCAACAGCAGATTCACTATTAGTTCACTATCAGCCATGCAACAGGAAATTCACTACTAGTTCACTATCAGCCATGCAACAGCAGATTCACTATTAGTTCACTATCAGCCATGCAACAGCAGATTCACTATTAGTTCACTATCAGCCATGCAACAGGAAATTCACTATTAGTTCACTATCAGCCATGCAACAGGAAATTCACTTATCAGCCATGCAACAGCAGATTCACTATTAGTTCACCATCAGCCATGCAACAAGAGATTTACTATTAGTTCACTATCAGCCATGCAACAGGAAATTCACTACTAGTTCACTATCAGCCATGCAACAGGAAATTCACTATTAGTTCACTATCAGCCATGCAACAGCAAATTCACTATTAGTTCACTATCAGCCATGCAACAGGAAATTCACTACTAGTTCACTATCAGCCATGCAACAGCAGATTCACTATTAGTTCACTATCAGCCATGCAACAGCAGATTCACTATTAGTTCACTATCAGCCATGCAACAGGAAATTCACTACTAGTTCACTATCAGCCATGCAACAGCAGATTCACTATTAGTTCACTATCAGCCATGCAACAGCAGATTCACTATTAGTTCACTATCAGCCATGCAACAGGAAATTCACTACTAGTTCACTATCAGCCATGCAACAGCAGATTCACTATTAGTTCACTATCAGCCATGCAACAGCAGATTCACTATTAGTTCACTATCAGCCATGCAACAGGAAATTCACTATTAGTTCACTATCAGCCATGCAACAGGAAATTCACTACTAGTTCACTATCAGCCATGCAACAGGAAATTCACTACTAGTTCACTATCAGCCATGCAACAGGAAATTCACTATTAGTTCACTATCAGCCATGCAACAGCAGATTCACTATTAGTTCACTATCAGCCATGCAACAGCAGATTCACTATTAGTTCACCATCAGCCATGCAACAAGAGATTCACTATTAGTTCACTATCAGCCATGCAACAGGAAATTCACTATTAGTTCACTATCAGCCATGCAACAGGAAATTCACTACTAGTTCACTATCAGCCATGCAACAGGAAATTCACTATTAGTTCACTATCAGCCATGCAACAGCAGATTCACTATTAGTTCACTATCAGCCATGCAACAGGAAATTCACTACTAGTTCACTATCAGCCATGCAACAGCAGATTCACTATTAGTTCACTATCAGCCATGCAACAGCAGATTCACTATTAGTTCACTATCAGCCATGCAACAGGAAATTCACTACTAGTTCACTATCAGCCATGCAACAGGAAATTCACTACTAGTTCACTATCAGCCATGCAACAGGAAATTCACTACTAGTTCACTATCAGCCATGCAACAGCAGATTCACTATTAGTTCACTATCAGCCATGCAACAGCAGATTCACTATTAGTTCACTATCAGCCATGCAACAGCAGATTCACTATTAGTTCACCATCAGCCATGCAACAAGAGATTCACTATTAGTTCACTATCAGCCATGCAACAGGAAATTCACTATTAGTTCACTATCAGCCATGCAACAGCAGATTCACTATTAGTTCACTATCAGCCATGCAACAGGAAATTCACTTATCAGCCATGCAACAGCAGATTCACTATTAGTTCACCATCAGCCATGCAACAAGAGATTCACTATTAGTTCACTATCAGCCATGCAACAGGAAAGTCACTATTAGTTCACTATCAGCCATGCAACAGCAGATTCACTATTAGTTTAGTATTAGTCTTGCAACAGGAGATTCACTATTAGTCCACTATCAGCCATGCAAAAAGAGATTCACTATTAGTTCACTATCAGCCATGCAACAAGAGATTTACTATTAGTTCACTATCAGCCATGCAACAGCAGATTCACCATTAGTTCACTATCAGCCATGCAACAAGAGATTCACCATTAGTTCACTATCAGCCATGCAACAAGAGATTCACTATTAGTTCACTAAAGCAGAGATGGAATTAAAAAAACATAAATTATTTTATGGAGGAAATCTATAGAATTTGAGGCCATTTTGGTTCAAATGAGTCGATTTTGATTCATTTTTAGAAGACATCTCGGTTTGGCCACCGGTGTGAATCATAGGACGATGAATCAGAATCACAATAATTACGTGATTAAGAACCGTCAGGCAGATTTAGATAAATTTATACACCTAATTAGCTTAATTATCATTAATAATATAATCAAATTAACGTAAAATTCATTAAATATAGCAATTTTTCGTCGCCGACTCGCCGAGATTCGAACCTGGTTCAAACAGTTCCATTAAGCAGCAGCTATTATCAGTAACAGCTTTCAGTTCAGCTAGTACTCACTATTAGCGCTATTAGAGAGGAATAGATAAATCTATATATCCTACACTGGGACAAGTCAGCCATTATACCCTAAAATACCCGGCAGAGGCGGACGAGACCTGCCGTCACGGTTCGGATGCCCCGAATAGACACAAATAGACACAAATAGACCTAAATAGACATAAATAGGCCTAAAGAGCAAATAATAAATGAAATATTCACAAAAATATAAACGATTTCGATTCTGAAGATTATCCATAGGCCTAGAATACACACTTAAAGGGGGGCATTTTAGGGCATTTTGGCATCGCTGAAACCGAGATATATAGGAACATATAGACTTATAGACTTATACCAATTAATTCCCGCCATTAAAAAACATATTTCAGGAAGGAATTATATAGAATTTAAGGCCATTTTGGTTTAAATAAGCCGATTTGACTTCCCAGAAGACGTCTGATTCAGGACACGTGAATCGGACGATGAATCACGAGATTCACGTCATTAAGGACCGTCTGACTGATTTGGGTTAAATTAAATGACTAATTAGCTTAATTATCATTAATTATATCATAAAATTAACGTAAGATTAACGAAATATGGCCGTTTTTCGATCGCCGATTCGCCGGGACTCGAACCTGGTTCGAACAGGTCCAATGGTTCGATAATTTACGATATTTACGTAATATATAACTATTTGATCGATTTAGATCAATTAATGATCCTAATTAGCGTTAATTATGTCAATAATATATATAAATTAACTTAAAAATCATTAAATATATCGATTTTTGTCGATGATTCGCGAGATTCGAACCCAGTTCGAGCTATGATTCAGTTCGATAATTCACGAAATTTACGTAATTTCGGACTGATTGATTGATTGGGATCGATTCACACGACTAATTAGCTTAATTACCATTAATAATATAATAAAATTAACGTAAGATTCATTAAATATGGCCATTTTTATCGCTGCTTCGAAGGGATTCGAACTTGATTCGAACAGCTGTTCGATAATTCTCGGTATTTACGTAAATTCTGACTATTTGACCGATTTAGATCAATTAATGAGGCTAATTAGCGTTAATGAGGTTTCAAATATATATCAATTAACGTAAAATCAATTAAATATGGCCGATTTTCGTTCCCGATTCGGTAAAATATTCGGGAATCACGTGAATCATATCGTCATATCGAACACCTGTTCGAAAAGGTTCGAACAGGTTCGAATCAGCAAAAAAATCGCCATTTTTAATGAATTTTACGTTAATTTAAATATATTTTCAACCCAATTAACGCTAATGAGTCTCATTAATTGATCTAAATCGGTCAAATAGTTCGAAATTACTTAAATATCATAAAATCATCGAACCGAACAACTGTTCGAACACGGTTCGAACCCCGTCGAATCGGCGACGAAAAACGGCCATAAATAATTAATTATACGTTAATTCACTTATATAATTAATGATAATTAAGCTAATTACTCATTTAAATCAACCCGAATCAGTCAGACAGTCCTTAATCACGTGAATCTCGTGATTCATCGTCCGATGATTCGAATCGGCGTCTGGAACCAAACGCCTTCTGGGAATTTGAAATGGCCTTATTTACGCTAAAATGGCATTAAATTCTATATATCTCCTTCCCAAAATATGTTTTTTAATGGCAGGAATTGATGTGTATAGATCTATAAGTCTATATGTTCCTATATGTCTCGGTTTCAGCTATGCCAAAATGCCCCCCCTTGGGAGGGGGTATTCTGTGCCTATGGTTAATCTTCAGAATCCAAATCTTTTATATTTTAGTGAATATTTCATTTATTATTTGATTTTTAGGTCTGTTTAGAGCGTTGATAGTGAGGTTCTGATGGTGTCATGGCCACTGTACCACCAAAGATCTAGTACACAATACCAGATATTACAATGATAGTCAGGTCGTCTAATAGTGTTAGTCACTATTAGACAACCTCACTATCATTGTAATATCTAGTATTGTGTACAACATCTTGGTGGTACAGTGGCTATGACCCCAAGACCTAATGCACAATACCAGAAATTGCATTGATAGTGAGGGCATCTGATAGTGTCATAGTCACTGTACCCACAAGATCTAATGACAATACCAGAATTTACATTGATAGTGAAGTCATCTGATAGTATCAGTCACTGTACTGCAAGATCTAGTGACAATACCAGAATTTACATTGATAGTGAGGTTGTCTAATAGTGTTAGTCACTGTACCCCAAAATCTAGTGCACAATACCAGAAATTACATTGATAGTGAGGGCATCTGATAGTGTCATAGGCACTGTACCCCCAAGATCTAGTGCACAATACCAGAATTTACATTGACAGGGCATCTGATAGTGTCATAGTCACTGTACCCCCAAGA
>JANJGK010000978.1:0-112500 GCA_039081455.1 Macrobrachium rosenbergii | reverse complement strand
TGTTACCAATTCTGGCAGCAATAGTGATACCAATTCTGATACTAATTCTGATAGTAATTCTGATAGCAGTAGTGATACCAATTCTGGTAGCAATAGTGATACCAATTCTGATAGTAATTCTGATAGCAGTAGTGATACCAATTCTGGCAGCAATAGTGATACCAATTCTGATAGTAATTCTGATAGCAGTAGTGATACCAATTCTGGCAGCAATAGTGATACCAATTCTGATACCAATTCTGATAGTAATTCTGATAGCAGTAGTGATACCAATTCTGGCAGCAATAGTGATACCAATTCTGATACCAATTCTGATAGTAATTCTGATAGCAGTAGTGATACCAATTCTGGCAGCAATAGTGATACCAATTCTGATACCAATTCTGATAATAATTCTGATAACAGTAGTGATACCAATTCTGGCAGCAATAGTGATACCAATCCTGATACCAATTCTGATAGTAATTCTGATAGCAGTAGTGATGCCAATTCTGGTAGCAATAGTGATACCAATTCTGATACCAATTCTGATAGCATACCAAATTGCAGCCCTCTAGCCTCGGTAGTTTTCATCCTATTTAAGGTTAAAGTTAGCCATAACCGTGCATCTGGCAACGATAATGGGACAGGCCACCGCCGGGCCGCGATTAAAGTTTAACGGGCAGTGAAATCAAAGCGACCGAGGAGGTTAGAGGGCTGCAACCTGGTACGTCTGACGACCGGAGGGCGGACGACCGACGTGCCGATTTGCAGCCCTCTAGCCTCGCTCGTCTTCGAGACCTGAGGGGGACAGAAATGGAGTCCTTCGAATGGCTTTCCTATTGATGCTTTCTCTCTGCGCTTTCTTTTATAGTTACTCCTCCTCTATTCTCAGGAGTCATGAAGGATGTTGTATATTTAAGTATATTTATACTTAAGTATATTTAAGAGATGTTTAAGTATATATTTGATTATATTTATATTTAAGTATATATTTGAGTATATTTAAGTATGTATATTTAAGTATATTTATATTTAAGTGTATTTAAGTATATTTTATTTAAGTATATTTAAGTATATTTAAGTATATTTATATTTAAGTATATTTAAGTATATTTATATTTAAGTATATTTAAGTATATTATATTTAAGTATATTTAAGTATATTTGTATTTAAGTATATTTTTTATACATTTTTAAGTATGTATATTTAAGTATATTTATATTTAAGTATGGATATTTAAGTATATTTATATTAAGTATGTATATTTACATACATTTATATTGAAGTATGTATATTTACATACATTTATATTGAAGTATGTATATTCAAGTATATTTATATTGAAGTATGTATATTTACATATATTCACATCTAAGTATACATATTTAACTATATTTAAAAGATATTTAACTACATATCCAAGTATATTTATATTTAAGTACGTATATTTATGTATATTTAAGTATATTTACATTGAAGTATATTTATATTTAAGTATGTATATTTAAACTATGTATATTTAAGTACGTCTATTTAAATTTTATAAACATTTCCTTCCTAAAGTATGTTTTTTAACAGCAGAAATTCACCGGAGTCAGTATATTAATCCTATGGATGATCTTTAGACTCCAAATCTTTTATATTTTCGTGAATATTTCATTTATTATTTGATTCTTGTGTCTATTTAGGGCATCTAAACCATCATGGCGAGGCTATTAGGCTATTAGGCCGGCAAGCAAACGTCTAACTTAGACCACTTTAAGCCGGATGGCATCCATCCACAGTCGTCGATCGAGAGAACGTACGACATTTCCATCGACGTAAAGGAATCCGACATCCGCACTTCTCTACAGAAGGCCCCACTAATCCGTGGGGGTCATTTACCCCCTTTTTTGGGGGGATGCTGATCATCATAGGGACCGAACGCTTGCAAGAATTAACTAGAGGAGGAAGATCTTTCCCGCTTTAAGGAAATCCGAGGAATCGTTTTAATTAAAGTCGGGTTCGGGAAGGATCTGCGGCAGCCATATTGGTCTTGGAGACCTTTAAGAGGGTTTTGGAAGAGTCCCAAGGGAGGCAATTGGCTGGAATTTTGAAAATGAAAAGGTTTTTCGTCATTCCAAAAAATCATATATAAGAAAAAAGTAGAAAAATATGATTAGGAATTTGAGAAAAAGGGGTTTTTCTTCTATTAAGGGGGGGTCATAGCTAGGGGGGGCCCAGGATATTTTTTAGGGGGGGCCAAAATGACACAAAACTATGTACCAATTCAGTAATGAGTAAAATATACTAATTCTTGAATGTGTATATTATCTATTTGAATGAAGGGAAATGATGGAGGTCAATTTTGAATAAATTTTAAATTTTGAATAAATTTTCAATTTTTAATTTATGCAAATTTAATAAATTAATGGAAATTTCCTCATGACATTATATTTTCAACATTAGCTTAATTTCTATATGAAATTATAGTAATAATTTCCTTATTTCAATAGATCAAAATAGCGCACAATATCATCAGTGACTCAGAGGACTTTTGACCCCCCAAAATCTCTTCCAAATTTGAACCTATCTCATCATTCCCTCCTCTTCTTCATCTCCTCTCCCAGGAAAGGAACTCTAAAGTAACTCTTAAGTAGCAGTGGCAAGTTGCTTTGCACTTATTCAACACTGTAACAATGAGTTGCAATCACTTCATACATAAGTTGCATCAAAATATCGAGAACAAAAATCATTTGTCTTAAAAACCTTCAACTTTAATTCTGCTTTTGACCCCCAAAGGGGTTATGAAGTTTAGCCACAAAGGGGTTTATTTTCGAAAGGGGGCCACCGGTGGGGGGGCCAAGCATCTTGACCGGCACCCCAAAGCTTCCCCCAACGCTGGGAGTCCACCGTACCCCTATCCACGATTTGTGTGGACCCGCATCGCTGACCCTAAATTGCAATTTTCTGCTTTGATTTGCATTCAATTCTCCCCAGTCGTCCGCGCTTGCGGAAGCACCATCGCTTCCTCGCTCGACCCTTTGCGGGACCGAGTCCGGGCGGCTCGTGTTATAGGTCGGTCTTACTCTCGGGCAGATTTATTATTCGGACTCTATTTAATCGACGTCGCAACAGAGAGAGAAAGGTTCGTCGTCGGCCATCTTTATTAGCGTGTTGTGTTGTGCTTGAAAGCAAACCTTAATGAATTGGGAACTGTTAGGCTGCTTGTGTACAAATTGGTGGTCGTTACTGAGGTCGCCTTAGTTGACGTTCGTATGTCTCTCTCTCTCTCTCTCTCTCTCTCTCTCTCTCTCTCTCTCTCTCTCTCTCTCTCTCTCTCTCTCACAATTTTGGGTGCTTTTTATATTTTGGTATTTTAATATTTTACTTATTTATTAGTTTGTAAATTTATCTATTTTTCTTTGAGTTCAGTATTATTTATGCAACAGGAGATTCACTATTAGTTCATTATTAGTCATGCAGCAGGAGATTCACTATTAGTTTACTATTCGTCATGCAACAGGGAATTCACTATTAGTTCACTATTAGTAATGCAGCAGGAGATTCACTATTAGTTCACTATTAGTCATGCAACAAGAGATTCACTATTAGTTCACTATTAGTCATGCAACAAGAGATTCACTATTAGTTCACTATTAGTCATGCAACAAGAGATTCACTATTAGTTCACTATTAGTAATGCAACAGGAGATTCACTATTAGTTCACTATTAGTCATGCAGCAGGAGATTCACTATTAGTTCACTATTCATCATGCAACAGGAAATTCACTATTAGTTCACTATTAGTAATGCAACAGGAGATTCACTATTAGTTCACTATTAGTAATGCAACAGGAGATTCACTATTAGTTCACTATTAGTCATGCAACAGGAGATTCACTATTAGTTCAGTATTAGCCATGCAACAGGAGATTCACTATTACTTCACTATTAGTCATGCAACAGGAGATTCACTATTAGTTCACTATTCATCATGCAACAGGAAATTCACTATTAGTTCACTATTAGTAATGCAATGGGAGATTCACTATTAGTTCACTATTAGTCATGCAACAAGAGATTCACTATTAGTTCACTATTAGTCATGCAACAAGAGATTCACTATTAGTTCACTATTAGTCATGCAACAGGAGATTCACTATTAGTTCACTATTAGTAATGCAACAGGAGATTCACTATTAGTTCACTATTAGTCATGCAACAGGAGATTCACTATTAGTTCACTATTAGTAATGCAACGGGAGATTCACTATTAGTTCACTATTAGTCATGCAACAAGAGATTCACTATTAGTTCACTATTAGTCATGCAACAAGAGATTCACTATTAGTTCACTATTAGTCATGCAACAAGAGATTCACTATTAGTTCACTATTAGTCATGCAACAAGAGATTCACTATTAGTTCACTATTCGTCATGCAACAAGAGATTCACTATTAGTTCACTATTAGTCATGCAACAGGAGATTCACTGTTAGTTCACTAAAGTAGGGATGGAAATAATTGACAAAAACTTTTGTAGGATGGCCCAATACATCCTGGAGGAAGACCAAAAAATCCTGTAGGAAGACCAAAAAATCCTGTAGGAAGGCCCAAAAAATCCTGTAGGAAGGCCCAAAAAATCCTGTAGGAAGGCCCAAAAAATCCTGTAGGAATGTCCAAAACATCCTGGAGGAAGGTCCAAAAAATCCTGTAGGAAGGTCCAAAAAATCCTGTAGGAATGTCCAAAACATCCTGGAGGAAGGTCCAAAACATCCTGTAGGAAGGTCCAAAAAATCCTGTAGGAAGGCCCAAAAAATCCTGTAGGAAGGTCCAAAAAATCCTGTAGGAATGTCCAAAACATCCTGGAGGAAGGTCCAAAACATCCTGTAGGAAGGTCCAAAAAATCCTGTAGGAAGGTCCAAAAAATCCTGTAGGAATGTCCAAAACATCCTGGAGGAAGGTCCAAAACATCCTGTAGGAAGGTCCAAAAAATCCTGTAGGAAGGTCCAAAAAATCCTGTAGGAATGTCCAAAACATCCTGGAGGAAGGTCCAAAACATCCTATAGGAAGGCCCAAAAAATCCTGTAGGGAGATGCACAAAATCCTGTAGGAAGGCCCAAAACATCCTATAGGAAGGTCCAAAAAATCCTGTAGGAAGGTCCATAACATCCTATAGGAAGGTCCAAAAAATCCTGTAGGAAGGTCCAAAAAATCCTGTAGGAAGGTCCAAAAAATCCTGTAGGAAGGTCCAAAAAATCCTGTAGGAAGGTCCAAAAAATCCTGTAGGAAGGTCCAAAAAATCCTGTAGGAAGGCCCAAAAAATCCTATAGGAAGACCAAAAAATCCTGTAGGAAGGTCCAAAACATCCTGTAGGAAGGCCCAAAAAATCCTGTAGGAAGGCCCAAAAAATCCTGTAGGAAGGTCCAAAACATCCTATAGGAAGGCCCAAAAAATCCTGTAGGAAGGTCCAAAAAATCCTGTAGGAAGGTCCAAAACATCCTATAGGAAGGCCCAAAAAATCCTGTAGGAAGGTCCAAAAAATCCTGTAGGAAGGTCCAAAACATCCTATAGGAAGGCCCAAAAAATCCTGTAGGAAGGTCCAAAAAATCCTGTAGGAAGAT
Organism: Macrobrachium rosenbergii; assembly: GCA_039081455.1. Taxonomy (NCBI): domain Eukaryota; kingdom Metazoa; phylum Arthropoda; class Malacostraca; order Decapoda; family Palaemonidae; genus Macrobrachium; species Macrobrachium rosenbergii. The sequence continues at coordinate 106,910 of JANJGK010000978.1, read as the reverse complement.
CCAAAAAATCCTGTAGGAAGGTCCAAAAAATCCTGTAGGAAGGTCCAAAACATCCTATAGGAAGGCCCAAAAAATCCTGTAGGAAGGTCCAAAAAATCCTGTAGGAAGGTCCAAAAAATCCTGTAGGAAGATCCAAAAAATCCTGTAGGAAGGCCCAAAAAATCCTATAGGAAGACCAAAAAATCCTGTAGGAAGGTCCAAAACATCCTGTAGGAAGGCCCAAAAAATCCTGTAGGAAGGCCCAAAAAATCCTGTAGGAAGGCCCAAGAAATCCTGTAGGAAGGTCCAAGAAATCCAGTAGGAAGGCCCAAAAAATCCTGTAGGAAGGTCCAAAAAATCCTGTAGGAAGGCCCAAAAAATCCTGGAGGAAGGCCCAGAAAATCCTGTAGGAAGGCCCAAAAAATCCTGTAGGAAGGCCCAAAAAATCCTGTAGGAAGGTCCAAAAAATCCTGTAGGAAGGTCCAAAAAATCCTGTAGGAAGGTCCAAAACATCCTATAGGAAGGCCCAAAAAATCCTGTAGGAAGGTCCAAAAAATCCTGTAGGAAGGTCCAAAACATCCTATAGGAAGGCCCAAAAAATCCTGTAGGAAGGTCCAAAAAATCCTGTAGGAAGGTCCAAAAAATCCTGTAGGAAGGTCCAAAAAATCCTGTAGGAAGGTCCAAAAAATCCTGTAGGAAGATCCAAAAAATCCTGTAGGAAGGCCCAAAAAATCCTATAGGAAGACCAAAAAATCCTGTAGGAAGGTCCAAAACATCCTGTAGGAAGGCCCAAAAAATCCTGTAGGAAGGCCCAAAAAATCCTGTAGGAAGGCCCAAAAAATCCCATAGAATGGCCCACAAAATCCTGAAGGGAAAGCTGAAATGTTGAAATCTCAGAAGGAACTTCATTATTCTTCATTATTCTTCATTATTCTTCATTTATTCTTCATTATTCTTCATTTAATCTTCATTATTCTTCATTATTCTTGATTTATTCACCCGACCTTTGTCACATCTTCATCCATTTCCCCTTTGAACCGAATTCCTCCTTCAATAGAGTCTGGTTTCAATTCCATCCAGAATTCCTTCACAATTCTCCTTTTCACTATCAGTTTTTTGTACCTTTTCTTGCACCTCCATCTTTATCATCATCTCCCGGTAAATGGCAAAATTGACGATCATCGTTTTCTAGTCTTCGTCTCTCCCAATTCCCTCGTTTATCGAACTTTCTATGTCTAAACGTCGAATCATTTCGGTCGACTTTCGTTGAGCTCATTGTCCCAAAGACTCTCGCCCGATATCATGAGCGATTCTTGGAATCTTGGAATCGCCGCAGACGACAAATCTATTCCGAGTTGATAAATCCGAACGCCCGTTGCGATACACTGACATCGCACAGACAGTTCCGACCGAACCCCTGCAAAACCTGGGGCCCAAATGCCCCCACTCTCATGGCTGTGCCCTGGGCATGAAGTTAGGTCTGTAGTGGACAAGAAAGAGTAAAAGTAATTAACCTTTGATTCCTGACCAAATCTGCCATTGTGCCCAAATACCCGGCAGAGGCGGACGAGACCTGCCGTCACGGTTCGGATGCCCCGAATAGACACAAATAGACACAAATAGACACAAATAGACATAAATAGACCCAAAGATCAAATAATAAATGAAATATTCACAAAAATATAAACGATTTGGATTCTAAAGGTCATCCACAGGCCTGGAATGCATCCTTCCAAGGGGGGCATTTGGGGGGCATTTTGGCATCGCCGAAACCGAGATATATAGGAACATATAGACTTATAGACTTATACCAATCAATTCCCGCCATTAAAAAACATATTTTAGGAAGGAATTCTATAGAATTTAAGGCCATTTTGGTTTAAATAAGCCGATTTGACTTCCCAGAAGACGTCTGATTTGGGACACGTGAATCGGACGGTGAATCACGAGATTCACGTCATTAAGGACCGTCTGACTGATTTGGGTTAAATTAAATGACTAATTAGCTTAATTATCATTAATTATATAATCAAATTAACGTAAAATTAACGTAAGATTAATGAATTATGGCCGTTTTTCGACCGCCGATTCGCCGAGATTCGAACCTGGTTCGAACAGTTCCAATGGTTCGATAATTTAAGATATTTAAGTAATTTCTGACTATTTGACCGATTTAGATCAATTAATGAGATTAATTAGCGTTAATTAGGTCGATAATATATATCAATTAACTTAAAACTCATTAAATATAACGATTTTTGTCGATGAATCACGAGATTCGAACCTAGTTCGAGCTATGATTCAGTTTGATAATTCACGAAATTTACGTAATTTCGGACTGATTGATTGATTGGGATCAATTTATACGACTAATTAGCTTAATTATCATTAATAATATAATAAAATTGACGTAATATTAATTAAATATAGCCATTTTTGTTACTGCTTCGAAGAGATTCGAACCTAGTTCGAACAATTGTGCGGTTCGATAATTCTCGGTATTTACGTCATTTCGGACTATTTTACCGATATAGATCAATTTATGGGACTAATTAGCGTTAATTAGGTTAGAAATATATGTCAATTAACGTAAATCCATTAAAAATGACCATTTTTCGTTGCCGAATCGGTAAAATATTCGGGAATCACGTGAATCATATCGTCATATCATCGAACCGAACAACTGTTCGAACAGGTTCGAACAGGTTCGAATCAGCAACAAAAATCGCTATTTTTAATGAATTTTACGTTAATTGACATATATTTTCAACCCAATTAACGCTAATTAGTCTAATTAACTTATCTAAATCGGTCAAATAGTCCGAAATTACGTAAATATCATAAAATCATCGAACCGAACAACTGTTCGAACTCGGTTCGAATCCCGTCGAGTCGGCGACGCAAAATGGCCATAAATAATTAATTTTACGTTAATTCACTTATATCATTAACGATAATTAAGCTAATTAGTTATTTAAATCAACCCAAATCAGTCAGAAAGTCCTTAATTACGTAAATAACGTGATTCATCGTCCGATTCACGTGTCTTGAACCAGACGTCTTCTCAAAATTTGAAATTGACTTATTTAGTCGGAAATGGCCTTAAATTCTATATATTTCCTTCCCAAAATATGTTTTTTAATGGCAGAAATTAATTTGTATAGATCTATACGTCTATATATTCCTATATATCTCGGTTTCGGCTATGCCAAAATGCCCCCTTGGGAGGAGAAATTCTAGGCCTATGGTTAATCTTTAGAGTCCAAATCTTTTGAATTTTTGTGAATATTTCATTTATTATTTGATTTTTAGGTCTGTTTAGAGCATTAATAGTGAGGTTCTGATAGTGTCATGGCCACTGTACCACCAAGATGTTGTACACAATGCCAGATATCACAATGATAGTGAGGTCGTCTAATAGTGTTACAGTCATTATTAGACAACCTCACTATCATTGTAATATCTAGTATTGTGCACTAGATCTTGAGGTACAGTGGCTATGACCCCAAGACCTAATGCACAATACCAGAAATTGCATTGATAGTGAGGGCATCTGATAGTGTCATAGGCACTGTACCCCAAGATCTAGTGTACAATACCCAAATTTACTTTGATAGTGAGGTCATCTGATAGTGTCAGTCACTGTACCCCCAAGATCTAGCGACAATACCAGAATTTACATTGACAGGGCATCTGATAGTGTCATAGGCACTGTACCCCCAAATCTAGTGACAATACCAGAATTTACATTGACAGGGCATCTGATAGTGTCATAGGCACTGTACCCCCAAATCTAGTGACAATACCAGAATTTACATTGACAGTGAGATCATCTGATAGTGTCACAGTCACTATACCCCTAAGATATAGTGCTGTACCCCTGTCTGTCCCATTCATTACCACATATACTCAACATCAAAAATCACATTGGATAAAGAACACTGATCTGACCCCCACAAATCCAGGGTCGAAATGCCCACTCTCCTGCCCTTACTCAGGGCATCAATTTAGGTCTGTAGTGGACAGAAGATTGACCTATTATAATCTAGACAGGGAAGGGGGGGGCGGACGCCCGTCTCCCTCTCTCGGCCATTGCCGAAATTGATCGCCGGTGGCCCGGGGGCGGGGGTGGGGGGGCCGAGAAACCAACATAACACCCCAACGGACGGAATATATCTCGACGACCTTCATGGTTCCTCCTGAAGTATTCCGTTAAATCTTATATAAGTTAATAATAGGAATACTTTTCTTTTTAAGGTTCCTTTTCAAGGTTTAAGGTTCCTGGTTCCTTTCGGAAGGCGAAGATGAATAGTTCGACCGAAAGTCTTTTTGTATATTGAGATTAAAGTGCCGTCTCTCACGCGCAAAGAACAGCACCTACATCGGTTCAAGTGCTAAAAGTGGGACGTCTCTTTTCTTCATTCGTTTATTCATTCTGGCATTCACGCCTTCCCCGCGTCTTCACAGACGTGGCCTTTTCACAGACATGGTGTCGCTTTTAACCCCCTTCATCGTCATCACTCTCGTCTTCACACTTCTTCTTCAACGTCCATCTTTCATCTCGTCAACCTCATCGACATTTCCTTCAATTTCCTCCTTCTCGCGATTTGTAATTATGGTGTTCGACGGTGCTTGAGGTTGAGGATAAGAATTCAACACACTTTCATAGTGAATAATAGGATTCCTGTTCTTTAAGGGGTTCCTTTTTAAAGGTTCCTTTCTAAAGGTTCCTTTTTAAGGGGCCAAAGAACTTCAAAATGGAAGCGAAACTCTTCCAACGTAACTTGAAATGTTTTGGGGAATTGGAGAACCGTCGTTTCAAAGACAATTCCTTTTATTATTAGTTTAAGATAGAGTTTAAGATAGAGTTTAAGATAGAGTTTAAGACAGAGTCACGTATATTTAAATATTCATTGAAATATTCGGTTGTTCCGGCTCTAACTTTTTCCTTTTCTCTTTCACAGATCGATGTATAGAGCGGAGAAGAGAGGAGGAGGAGGTCTGGCTCTACCCAATTAGAGCCTCTGCTGTTGAATCATTAGACAGGTCAGTTGGTACCAGGATTTATTCATTGAATTAACAAGTAAGTTAACATTTCTCTCAAAAGAGGCAAATTAACATTATTTATTTGTTTATTTATTTGTTTATTTATTTATTTATTTACTTATTTATTTATTTATTCATTTATTTATTTATTTATTTGTTTATTTATTTATTTATTTACTTAATTATTTGTTTATTTATTTATTTATTTATTTATTTATCTATTTATTTATTTATTTAATTATTTATTTATTTAATTAAAACCTCATCCTCTGCATATTCCAACTCTGACAAGATGAAAAATAAAGTAAAATTTAATCTAAACTTATCAAATCATTCAGAAGCTTTTTATTTTAATTCACCATTAAAGCCCCTCCTTGAACACCCTCGAGATTTTATATAAAGTAAAGTTAAAGATAAAGTTAAAAATAAAGTTAATAAAGTGATTTTATCATATGTAGTTGATGCCAAGACTGATAATAATTCCTCTTTTTCATTTCACAGATCAAACTGGAAGAAGGGATCTGCTATAAGCCTTCAAGGTGAGTGGTTATTGCTATTATTATTATTATTATTATTATTATTATTATTATTATTATTATTATTATTATTATTATTATTATTATTATTATTATTATTATTATTATTATTATTATCCAAGCAAATCAGACGAGGCCATTAACTTGAAATTCCAGAAGCTTCCAAAGAAGATTAAGGTGATTAGGTTAAGGGGAATACAGGAGATTCATTATTAGTTCACTATTCGTCATGCAACGGGAAATTCACCATTAGTTCACTATTTGTCATGCAACAGGAAATTCACCATTAGTTCACTATTTGTCATGCAACAGGAAATTCACCATTAGTTCACTATTTGTCATGCAACAGGAAATTCACTATTAGTTCACTATTCGTCATGCAACAGGAAATGCACTATTAGTTCACTATTCGTCAGGCAACAGGAAATTCACTATTAGTTCACTATTCGTCAGGCAACAGGAAATTCACTATTAGTTCACTATTCGTCATGCAACAGGAAATTCACTCTTAGTTCACTATTCGTCATGCAACAGGAAATTCACTATTAGTTCACTATTCGTCATGCAACAGGAAATTCACTCTTAGTTCACTATTCGTCATGCAACAGGAAATTCACTATTAGTTCACTATTCGTCATGCAACAGGAAATTCACTCTTAGTTCACTATTCGTCATGCAACAGGAAATTCACTCTTAGTTCACTATTCGTCATGCAACAGGAAATTCACTCTTAGTTCACTATTCGTCATGCAACAGGAAATTCACTCTTAGTTCACTATTCGTCATGCAACAGGAAATTCACTCTTAGTTCACTATTCGTCATGCAACAGGAAATTCACCATTAGTTCACTATTCGTCATGCAACAGGAAATTCACTCTTAGTTCACTATTCGTCATGCAACAGGAAATTCACTCTTAGTTCACTATTCGTCAGGCAACAGGAAATTCACTCTTAGTTCACTATTCGTCATGCAACAGGAAATTCACTCTTAGTTCACTATTCGTCAGGCAACAGGAAATTCACTCTTAGTTCACTATTCGTCATGCTACAGGAAATTCACTATTAGTTCACTATTCGTCATGCAACAGGAAATTCACTCTTAGTTCACTATTCGTCAGGCAACAGGAAATTCACTATTAGTTCACTATTCGTCATGCAACAGGAAATTCACTCTTAGTTCACTATTCGTCATGCAACAGGAAATTCACTATTAGTTCACTATTCGTCATGCAACAGGAAATTCACTCTTAGTTCACTATTCGTCATGCAACAGGAAATTCACTCTTAGTTCACTATTCGTCATGCAACAGGAAATTCACTCTTAGTTCACTATTCGTCATGCAACAGGAAATTCACTCTTAGTTCACTATTCGTCATGCAACAGGAAATTCACTCTTAGTTCACTATTCGTCATGCAACAGGAAATTCACTCTTAGTTCACTATTCGTCATGCAACAGGAAATTCACTCTTAGTTCACTATTCGTCATGCAACAGGAAATTCACTCTTAGTTCACTATTCGTCATGCAACAGGAAATGCACTATTAGTTCACTATTCGTCAGGCAACAGGAAATTCACTATTAGTTCACTATTCGTCAGGCAACAGGAAATTCACTATTAGTTCACTATTCGTCATGCAACAGGAAATGCACTATTAGTTCACTATTCGTCAGGCAACAGGAAATTCACTCTTAGTTCACTATTCGTCATGCAACAGGAAATGCACTATTAGTTCACTATTCGTCAGGCAACAGGAAATTCACTATTAGTTCACTATTCGTCAGGCAACAGGAAATTCACTATTAGTTCACTATTCGTCATGCAACAGGAAATGCACTATTAGTTCACTATTCGTCAGGCAACAGGAAATTCACCATTAGTTCACTATTCGTCGTGCAACAGGAAATTCACTCTTAGTTCACTATTCGTCAGGCAACAGGAAATTCACTCTTAGTTCACTATTCGTCAGGCAACAGGAAATTCACTCTTAGTTCACTATTCGTCAGGCAATAGGAAATTCACTCTTAGTTCACTATTCGTCATGCAACAGGAAATTCACCCTTAGTTCACTATTCGTCATGCAACAGGAAATTCACTCTTAGTTCACTATTCGTCAGGCAACAGGAAATTCACTCTTAGTTCACTATTCGTCATGCAACAGGAAATTCACTCTTAGTTCACTATTCGTCATGCAACAGGAAATTCACCCTTAGTTCACTATTCGTCATGCAACAGGAAATTCACTCTTAGTTCACTATTCGTCAGGCAACAGGAAATTCACTCTTAGTTCACTATTCGTCATGCAACAGGAAATTCACTCTTAGTTCACTATTCGTCATGCAACAGGAAATTCACTCTTAGTTCACTATTCGTCAGGCAACAGGAAATTCACTCTTAGTTCACTATTCGTCATGCAACAGGAAATTCACTCTTAGTTCACTATTCGTCAGGCAACAGGAAATTCACTCTTAGTTCACTATTCGTCAGGCAACAGGAAATTCACTCTTAGTTCACTATTCGTCAGGCAACAGGAAATTCACTCTTAGTTCACTATTCGTCATGCAACAGGAAATTCACTCTTAGTTCACTATTCGTCATGCAACAGGAAATTCACTCTTAGTTCACTATTCGTCATGCAACAGGAAATTCACTATTAGTTCACTATTCGTCATGCAACAGGAAATTCACTCTTAGTTCACTATTCGTCATGCAACAGGAAATTCACTCTTAGTTCACTATTCGTCATGCAACAGGAAATTCACCATTAGTTCACTATTCGTCATGCAACAGGAAATTCACTCTTAGTTCACTATTCGTCATGCAACAGGAAATTCACTATTAGTTCACTATTCGTCATGCAACAGGAAATTCACTCTTAGTTCACTATTCGTCATGCAACAGGAAATTTACTCTTAGTTCACTATTCGTCATGCAACAGGAAATTCACTCTTAGTTCACTATTCGTCATGCAACAGGAAATTCACTCTTAGTTCACTATTCGTCATGCAACAGGAAATTCACTCTTAGTTCACTATTCGTCATGCAACAGGAAATTCACTATTAGTTCACTATTCGTCATGCAACAGGAAATTCACTCTTAGTTCACTATTCGTCATGCAACAGGAAATTCACTCTTAGTTCACTATTCGTCAGGCAACAGGAAATTCACCCTTAGTTCACTATTCGTCATGCAACAGGAAATTCACTCTTAGTTCACTATTCGTCAGGCAACAGGAAATTCACTCTTAGTTCACTATTCGTCATGCAACAGGAAATTCACTCTTAGTTCACTATTCGTCATGCAACAGGAAATTCACCCTTAGTTCACTATTCGTCATGCAACAGGAAATTCACTCTTAGTTCACTATTCGTCAGGCAACAGGAAATTCACTCTTAGTTCACTATTCGTCATGCAACAGGAAATTCACTCTTAGTTCACTATTCGTCATGCAACAGGAAATTCACTCTTAGTTCACTATTCGTCAGGCAACAGGAAATTCACTCTTAGTTCACTATTCGTCATGCAACAGGAAATTCACTCTTAGTTCACTATTCGTCAGGCAACAGGAAATTCACTCTTAGTTCACTATTCGTCATGCAACAGGAAATTCACTCTTAGTTCACTATTCGTCATGCAACAGGAAATTCACCCTTAGTTCACTATTCGTCATGCAACAGGAAATTCACTCTTAGTTCACTATTCGTCAGGCAACAGGAAATTCACTCTTAGTTCACTATTCGTCATGCAACAGGAAATTCACTCTTAGTTCACTATTCGTCAGGCAACAGGAAATTCACTCTTAGTTCACTATTCGTCATGCAACAGGAAATTCACTCTTAGTTCACTATTCGTCATGCAACAGGAAATTCACTCTTAGTTCACTATTCGTCATGCAACAGGAAATTCACCCTTAGTTCACTATTCGTCATGCAACAGGAAATTCACTCTTAGTTCACTATTCGTCAGGCAACAGGAAATTCACTCTTAGTTCACTATTCGTCATGCAACAGGAAATTCACTCTTAGTTCACTATTCGTCAGGCAACAGGAAATTCACTCTTAGTTCACTATTCGTCATGCAACAGGAAATTCACTCTTAGTTCACTATTCGTCATGCAACAGGAAATTCACTCTTAGTTCACTATTCGTCAGGCAACAGGAAATTCACTCTTAGTTCACTATTCGTCAGGCAACAGGAAATTCACTCTTAGTTCACTATTCGTCATGCAACAGGAAATTCACTCTTAGTTCACTATTCGTCATGCAACAGGAAATTCACTCTTAGTTCACTATTCGTCATGCAACAGGAAATTCACTCTTAGTTCACTATTCGTCATGCAACAGGAAATTCACTCTTAGTTCACTATTCGTCATGCAACAGGAAATTCACTCTTAGTTCACTATTCGTCAGGCAACAGGAAATTCACTCTTAGTTCACTATTCGTCATGCAACAGGAAATTCACCCTTAGTTCACTATTCGTCATGCAACAGGAAATTCACCCTTAGTTCACCATTCGTCATGCAACAGGAAATTCACTATTAGTTCACCATTCGTCATGCAACAGGAAATTCACCCTTAGTTCACCATTCGTCATGCAACAGGAAATTCACCCTTAGTTCACCATTCGTCATGCAACAGGAAATTCACCCTTAGTTCACCATTCGTCATGCAACAGGAAATTCACTCTTAGTTCACTATTCGTCAGGCAACAGGAAATTCACCACTAGTTCACTATTCGTCATGCAACAGGAAATTCACTATTAGTTCACTATTCGTCATGCAACAGGAAATTCACCATTAGTTCACTATTCGTCATGCAACAGGAAATTCACTATTAGTTCACTATTCGTCATGCAACAGGAAATTCACCATTAGTTCACCATTCGTCATGCAACAGTAAATTCACCCTTAGTTCACCATTCGTCATGCAACAGGAAATTCACCCTTAGTTCACCATTCGTCATGCAACAGGAAATTCACTCTTAGTTCACCATTCGTCATGCAACAGGAAATTCACCCTTAGTTCACTATTCGTCATGCAACAGGAAATTCACCCTTAGTTCACCATTCATCATGCAACAGGAAATTCACCCTTAGTTCACCATTCGTCATGCAACAGGAAATTCACTCTTAGTTCACCATTCGTCATGCAACAGGAAATTCACTCTTAGTTCACCATTCGTCATGCAACAGGAAATTCACTCTTAGTTCACTATTCGTCATGCAACAGGAAATTCACTCTTAGTTCACCATTCGTCATGCAACAGGAAATTCACTATTAGTTCACCATTCGTCATGCAACAGGAAATTCACCCTTAGTTCACTATTCGTCATGCAACAGGAAATTCACTATTAGTTCACCATTCGTCATGCAACAGGAAATTCACCCTTAGTTCACTATTCGTCATGCAACAGGAAATTCACTCTTAGTTCACCATTCGTCATGCAACAGGAAATTCACTCTTAGTTCACTATTCGTCATGTAACAGGAAATTCACTCTTAGTTCACCATTCGTCATGCAACAGGAAATTCACCCTTAGTTCACTATTCGTCAGGCAACAGGAAATTCACTCTTAGTTCACCATTCGTCATGCAACAGGAAATTCACTCTTAGTTCACTATTCGTCATGTAACAGGAAATTCACTCTTAGTTCACTATTCGTCATGCAACAGGAAATTCACCCTTAGTTCACTATTCGTCATGCAACAGGAAATTCACTATTAGTTCACCATTCGTCATGCAACAGGAAATTCACCCTTAGTTCACTATTCGTCAGGCAACAGGAAATTCACTCTTAGTTCACCATTCGTCATGCAACAGGAAATTCACTCTTAGTTCACTATTCGTCATGTAACAGGAAATTCACTCTTAGTTCACCATTCGTCATGCAACAGGAAATTCACTATTAGTTCACCATTCGTCATGCAACAGGAAATTCACCCTTAGTTCACTATTCGTCATGCAACAGGAAATTCACTCTTAGTTCACCATTCGTCATGTAACAGGAAATTCACTCTTAGTTCACCATTCGTCATGCAACAGGAAATTCACTATTAGTTCACCATTCGTCATGCAACAGGAAATTCACCCTTAGTTCACCATTCGTCATGCAACAGGAAATTCACCCTTAGTTCACTATTCGTCATGCAACAGGAAATTCACCCTTAGTTCACCATTCGTCATGCAACAGGAAATTCACCATTAGTTCACCATTCGTCATGCAACAGGAAATTCACTATTAGTTCACTATTCGTCATGCAACAGGAAATTCACTATTAGTTCACTATTCGTCATGCAACAGGAAATTCACTCTTAGTTCACTATTCGTCATGCAACAGGAAATTCACTATTAGTTCACCATTCGTCATGCAACAGGAAATTCGCTGTTAGTTCACTATTCGTCATGCAACAGGAAATTCACTATTAGTTCACTATTCATCATGCAACAGGAAATTCACTATTAGTTCACTATTCATCATGCAACAGGAAATTCACTATTAGTTCACTATTCGTCATGCAACAGGAAATTCACTATTAGTTCACTATTCATCATGCAACAGGAAATTCACTATTAGTTCACTATTCGTCATGCAACAGGAAATTCACTATTAGTTCACTATTTGTCGTGCAACAGGAAATTCACTATTAGTTCACTATTCCTCATGCAACAGGAAATTCACTATTAGTTCACTATTCGTCATGCAACAGGAAATTCACTATTAGTTCACTATTCGTCATGCAACAGGAAATTCACTATTAGTTCACTATTCGTCATGCAACAGGAAATTCACTATTAGTTCACTATTCGTCATGCAACAGGAAATTCACTATTAGTTCACTATTCATCATGCAACAGGAAATTCACTATTAGTTCACTATTCATCATGCAACAGGAAATTCACTATTAGTTCACCATTCGTCATGCAACAGGAAATTCACCATTAGTTCACCATTTTCCTTCTTTTCTCTTAAAATATTCAACTTAGGATAGGAATTATTACCTCTACTTAACAGACACTTTACAATCCAGCTTCCTGATAAGGAACAAAGTCTGTTAAGTAACAAAGTCTGTTAAGTGCTCTAAATAGACATAAATAGACATCAATAGACATGAATAGACATAAAAATCAATTAATAACTGAGATCATTATAGAAATAGAGAGCTGTAGATCTATATGATGATCATTAGTTCATTATCATCATAATGAGTTCATTATTATCGTATAATTAGGTTGAAAGTATATGTAAATTAGTGTAAAATTCATTAAAAATGGCTACTTTCTGTTGCCGAGGCTTCGAGATCTGACCTCAATTCGAGCCAATGTTCAGTTAATAATTCACAATATTTAAGTAATTTAGGACCATTTGACTGATTTATATAAATTTGGGACTAATTAGCTTTAATGAGGTTGAAAATGCGAGTAAATTAACGTGAAATTCATTAAATGCGGCCGTTTTTCGTTCCGGAAACTTTTAGCCCCGAGCCCAAATCGAGCAACGATTCGGTTCTATAATTCACGACGTTGAAAAATTTGTGGAATCCTTCAGGAGTCGCGGACCTTCGAGAGGGTTTTGAGAGAGTACCAGGGGAAGTCCTTCACTGGAATTTGAAAAAAAGGTTTTTCGTAATTCCAAAAGGTCATATATAAGAAGAAATTAGAAAAGATAGATTAGGAATTTGAGAAAAAAAGGTTTTTCGTAATTCCAAAAGGTCATATATAAGAAGAAATTAGAAAAGATAGATTAGGAATTTGAGAAAAAAAGGTTTTTCATAATTCCAAAAGGTCATATATAAGAAAAAATTAGAAAAAATAGATTAGGAATTCGAGAAAAAAAGGTTTTTCGTAATTCCAAAATCTCATATATAAGAAAAATTAGAAAAAATAGATTAGGAATTTGAAAAAAAAAGGTTTTTCATAATTCCAAAATCTCATATATAAGAAAAATTAGAAAAAATAGATTAGGAATTCGAGAAAAAAAGGTTTTTCATAATTCCAAAATCTCATATATAAGAAAAATTAGAAAAAATAGATTAGGAATTCGAGAAAAAAAGGTTTTTCGTAATTCCAAAAGGTCATATATAAGAAAAAATTAAAAAAGATAGATTAGGAATTTGAGAAAAAAAGGTTTTTCATGATTCCAAAATCTCATATATTAAAAAAATTAGAAAAGATAGATTAGGAATTTGAGAAAAAAAGGTTTTTTGTAATTACAAAATCTCATATATAAGAGAAATTAGAAAAAATTGATTAGGAATTTGAGAAAAAAGTTTTTTTCATAATTCCAAAAGCTGATATATAAGAAAAATTAGAAAAACATGATTAGGAATTAGAAATAAAAAGGTTTTTCATAATTTCAAAAGGATATATATAAGAAAAATTAGAAAAAAAATGATTAGGAATTTGAGAAAAAAGTTTTTTCGTAATTCCAAAAGACCATATATAAGAAAAAGTAGAAAAATATGATTAGGAATTTCAGAAAAAAAAGGTTTTTCATAATTCCAAAAGGTCATATATAAGAAAAAAGGTCAAAAATCTAATAAAAAACAGTGTAAAGGTCAAAATTGGGTCCAATACCTTTGAAGTATAGGCTGAATCATATCAGGATGACTTAGGATTGAAAGGAGCTAAGAAAATAAGTTGCATAGGATTGAGAAAGGATAGAAATCATTAAGGTTTCACAGACTGCAACGTCCGATAGATTCAGCACATTTAAATAATTTTTTAAAAATTAAATTATTATTAAAATGAAGCGAGTAACCTTCTATTTATTAAAAAAATATATATATATGGAATGCTGCATCACTTCCTGCCGCTTGCAAGCGGAAATCGCTGTTGTTCTGAAATCAATTCAAGAGAGAAAGAGACAATTCCTAGATCTCCCACGCAAGCGAATCGGCCATCATGAGTTTTCGTGAGAATTTCTTTCATAAATACCCAGTTTTCAAACCCATAAGTTTATAGTTAATGGAGTAATTAACAGAATTTAGTTTCCTTAATCCACCATTCACTATCATTCACCATACAGGAGAGAGAACGGGTCTCCTATTCAGGGGGGGCCATAGCTAGGTGGGGCCAGGATATTTTAGGGGGGGGCCCAAAATGACACAAAACTAATGTACCAATTCAGTAATGAGCAAAATATACTAATTCTCGAATGTGTATATTATCCATTTGAATGAAGGGAAATGATGGAGGTCAATTTTGAATAAATTTTAAATTTTGAATAAATTTTCAATTTTTAATAAATGCAAATTTAATAAATTAATAGAAATTTCCTCATGACCTTATATTCAACATTAGCTTAATTTCTATATGAAATTATAGTAATAATTTCCTTATTTCAATAGATCAAAATAGCGCACAATATCATCAGTGACTCAGAGGACTTTTGACCCCCCAAAATCTCTTCCAAATTTGAACCTATCTCATCATTCCCTCCTCTTCTTCATCTCCTCTCCCAGGAAAGGAACTCTAAAGTAACTCTTAAGTAGCAGTGGCAAGTTGCTTTGCACTTATTCAACACTGTAACAATGAGTTGCAATCACTTCATACATAAGTTGCATCAAAATATCGAGAACAAAAATCATTTGTCTTAAAAACCTTCAACTTTAATTCTGCTTTTGACCCCCAAAGGGGTTATGAAGTTTAGCCACAAAGGGGTTTATTTTCGAAAGGGGGCCACCGGTAGGGGGGCCAAGCATCTTGACCGGCACCCCAAAGCTTCCCCCAATGCTGGGAGTCCACCGTACCCCTATCCACGCAGCGATTGCTGTGCAAAATGGCTGTGTGTGCGGGCAGCACAGCACCTCATTGTCTGAGAACAGACGTAACAAGGGCGCAAAATCATTCCTGTTCTTTGTGACTTTATAAACGTCAATTCCGGAGATCGTATACATGTTTGACCTCCCTCTCTAGTTCCGAGCTTTCAATTGCAGCGTCTGTAAATAGTTTTATTAGCATAGTTTTGGGTGTCCAAATTGTGTGTGGGGCTTTTAACGCTGTTTTCTTTGCAATTGTTGCAGTGAATTGATAGTACAGTATACTTAACTGTTGGCCTGTTCATGTAGGAATCTGAAGCAAGTAATGTTCTGAAGATGGAGATTTCAGATCAATTATAGCTCCAGAAATGTTAACCTTGTCGCTTGCAAGATTATTCAGCATTTTTGCTTTCTTTTTGGAATGATTGCTCTATAGCAGGGGAATCCTGTCGTTAACAACATCCGCTTCTGTGGTAGCATGCACATTTCAAATTTAGCTGAGCAGGTTAATAATTTTGATCGAAGGAGCCACGACACTGTCAGTGGAAGTGTACGTCAGGGACAACTCTCTAATGACAAGAGCCTTGCACTTGTAATTGCTGAACGATCCATAGTTGCAAGTTGAATGTTGGTAAGTAGGGCGGCGTCTGTATTTTATCGGCAGGTCCGAGGGGGCGAGGGGGCCGGTTCCGCCTCCTACCAAAGTTGAACGTGGGTGAGCTCTAGCAGAATATAGGGAAGCTATTTCAAACCATCTCACCCGTCTCCAAAAGATAGTTTTGCAGTTTACGTCGCTGAAAAACTCATTTGAATTATTTCCCTATGTAGGGAAGTGCCATCATTGCACCTCACGTGGTGCATACACATTTACAATGTCAGTGAATATCAAAGTGACAAAATTGATTTGTAATTAATTTTTCGTTCCTTTTGTTGTGTTTTGACAAATTGATGGGAACATCTGTCGCCAAAAATAACTTCTTACTTATCTCTGGAGTCATATCTAATTGCTTCAGGCAGTTTGGTGCCCATATTACCATTGTTCTTAAACCTTGGACTGTGTCATAGTCTCTAAATAATGATCTTTTCAAGTCTTGGGTCTAAGTTCACTTGCTTTGAGGAAGAGTCAAGCGTAATGTCATTCAGAATGGGAACAACATTTTAGAACTGAGAGGGTCAGCTTTTACAGACATTTAAGTGAGACCAATTCTCTGCTTCTTCCAAGTTGACACCTGAGATTCTCCTCTGATCTGAAATGTTTTAACGAAGATTGAATCAAATGAATCAGAGTTTTTTGACCGGATTGTTACTGGAGATGAAACTTGGATCCATCAATATGACCCAGAAAGTAAAATTCAATCAAAGCAATGGTTACCAAGAGGTTCAGCTGCACCAGTGAAGTTCAAAGTGGCGAGATCTGCCCAGAAGGTTATGGCAACAGTGTTTTGGGACTCCAAAGGAGTGATTTTGATTGATTTCCTTGAAGGACAAAAAACAATCACCGGGAACTACTACAAAGGTGTTTTGCAAAAACTGAAGACTGCATTGGCTAAAAAACGTCGAGGAAAGTTGCACCGCAGAATTTTGTTCCATCATGATAACGCTCCAGCACATTCATCAAGGGTTGCAAGAGAAGTCCTACGGAAATTTAGGTGGGAAACTCTTCCACATCCTCCTTATAGTCCTGATCTTGCTCCTTCAGATTTTTTCCTGTTCCCAAAACTCAAGGAACACTTAACCCTGGACAGGTAGCCTCGGAAACCTGTCACACGACAGGTAGGGTAGTGTACTTTTAGACACACGAACTTTGGCCGTCGACTACTCGGGTCGTATGGGACCAATTTTTTTTTTTTTTTAACTACTGAGCAAGTATTCTTCTTTCTACTGGTGTAGGAGAAAAAAACTCTAGTAATAAAAACAATACCCTATTTATTCAAAATCTGACAATAAGTATCAAAATTAAATTACATACATTTATACTACAAAAGAGTATCCTGAGGTTCAGAATTCTTGAGAAATACGAGGCAGGCTTGAAATACGAAGGGTTCAGCCTCATAAAGCGCACAAGGCTATACCCTTACTGTTCGGGCAATTTGAGGCCACCCTTGCAACATGGCTGAACTGTATGAGTGTGGCTATTTTCCATGCAGTGATTAATTGCTCGCCATTCGGCTGCATTTTTCTCAGTTTGGGGCAAAAGTCCATTTGAGCCCCAAAAAGCACATCAGGCTATAATGTCTTTACTGTTCGGGCCATTAGGGGCCACCCCTGCAACATGGCTGAATTGCATGATTGTGGCCATTTTCCATGCAAAGTGATCAATTGCTTGCCATTCGGCTGCATTTTTCTCAGTTTGGGGCAAAAGTCCGTTTGAACCCAAAAAGGACAAAAGACTATACCCTTACCGTTCGTGCCATTTGGGGCCACCCTTGCAACAAGGCTGAATTGTATGATTGTGGCCATTTTCCATACAGAGTGATCAATTGCTTGCCATTCGGCTGCATTTTTGTCAGTTTGCGGCAAAAGTCTGTTTGAGCCCCAAAAACACACAATACCATACCCTCACCATTCGGGCATCTTGGGGCCACCCCTGCAACATTGCCGAATTGCATGATTTTAGCCATTTTCCATGCAGAGTGATCAATTGCTTGCCCTTAGACTGCATTTTTCTCAGTTTGGGGCAAAAGTCCGTTTCAGCCTCATAAAGCGCACAAGGCTATACCCTTACTGTTCGGGCAATTTGAGGCCACCCTTGCAACATGGCTGAACTGTATGATTGTGGCTATTTTCCATGCAGAGTGATCAATTGCTTGCCATTCGGCTGCATTTTTATCAGTTTGGGGCAAAATTTAGTTTGAGCCCCAAAAAGCACACAAGGCTCTACCCTTTCTGTTTAGGCCATTTGGGCCACCTCTGCTATTTGGCTGAATTGAATGATTTTGGCCATTTTCCATGCAGAATGATCAATTGCTTGCCTTTAGACTGCATTTTTCTTAGTTTGTGGCAAAATTCCGTTTGAGCCCCAACAAGCGCACAAGCCTATACCCATACCGTTCGGGCTATTTGGGGCCACCCCTGCAACATGGCCGAATTGCACGATTGTGGCCATTTTCCATGCAGAATAATCAATTGCTTGACAGTACACTGCATTTTTCTCAGTTTAGGGCAAAAGTCCATTTGAGCCCCAAAAAGCACACAAGGCTCTACCCTTTCTGTTTGGGCCATTTGGGCCACCTCTGCTATTTGGCTGAATTGAATGATTTTGGCCATTTTCCATGCAGAATGATCAATTGCTTGCCTTTAGACTGCATTTTTCTTAGTTTGTGGCAAAATTCCGTTTGAGCCCCAACAAGCGCACAAGCCTATACCCATACCGTTCGGGCTATTTGGGGCCACCCCTGCAACATGGCCGAATTGCACGATTGTGGCCATTTTCCATGCAGAATAATCAATTGCTTGACAGTACACTGCATTTTTCTCAGTTTAGGGCAAAAGTCCATTTGAGCCCCAAAAAGCACATCAGGCTATAATGTCTTTACTGTTCGGGCCATTAGGGGCCACCCCTGTAACATGGCTGAATTGCATGATTGTGGCCATTTTCCATGCAAAGTGATCAATTGCTTGCCATTCGGCTGCATTTTTCTCAGTTTGGGGCAAAAGTCCGTTTGAACCCAAAAAGGACAAAAGACTATACCCTTACCGTTCGTGCCATTTGGGGCCACCCTTGCAACAAGGCTGAATTGTATGATTGTGGCCATTTTCCATGCAGAGTGATCAATTGCTTGCCATTCGGCTACATTTTTGTCAGTTTGCTGCAAAAGTCGGTTTGAGCCCCAAAAAGCACACAGGGCTGTACCCTTACCGCTCAGGCAATTTAGGGCCACCCCTGCTATTTGGCTGAATTGCATGATTGTGGCCATATTGCATGCAGAATGATTAATTGCTTGCCCTTAATCTGCATTTTTCTCAGTTTGGGGAAAAAGTCAAATTGAGCCCCAAAAAGCGCCCAAGGCTATAATACCCTTACTGTTCAGCCCATTTGGGGCCACCCCTGCAACATGGCTGAATTGCATGATTGTGGCCAATTTCCATGTAGAGTGATCAATTGCTTGCCATTCGACTGCATTTCTTTCGGTTTGATGCAAAAGTCCTTTTGAGCCCCAAAAAGCACACAAGGCTATACCCATCCCGTTCTGGCCATTAGGGGCCACCCCTGCAACATGTCTGAATTGCATGATTGTGGCCATATTCCATGCAGAGTGATCAATTGCTTGCCATTTGGCTACATTTTTTGTAAGTTTGCGGCAAAAGTCTGTTTGAGCCCCATAAAGCTCACAAGGCTATACCTTTACCGCTCAGGCAATTTGGGGCCACCCCTGCTATTTGGCTGAATTGCATGATTGTGGCCACATTCCATGCAGAATGATTAATTGCTTGCCCTTAGACTGCATTTTTCTCAGTTTGGGGAAAAAGTTCAATTGAGCCCCCAAAAGCGCCCAAGGCTATAATACCCTTACTGTTCAGCCCATTTGGGGCCACCCCTGCACCATGGCTGAATTGCATGATTGTGGCCATTTTCCATGGAGAGTTATCAATTGCTTACCATTCGGCTACATTTTTGTCAGTTTGCGGCAAAAGTCGGTTTGAGCCCCAAAAAGCACATAAGGCTATATCCTTACCGCTCGGGCAATTTGGGGCCACCCGTGCTATTTGGCCGAATTGCATGATTGTGGCCATATTCCATGCAGAGTGATCAATTGCTTGCCATTCGACTGCATTTCATTCAGTTTGAGGCAAAAGTCCGTTTGAGCCCCAAAAAGCACACAAGGCTATACCCATCCCGTTTTGGCCATTAGGGGCCACCCCTGCAACAAGTCTGAATTGCATGATTGTGGCCACATTCCATGCAGAGTGATAACTTGCTTGCCATTCGGCTGCATTTTTATCAGTTTGGGGCAAAAGTTAGTTTGAGCCCCAAAAAGCACACAAGGCTCTACCCTTTCTGTTTAGGCCATTTGGGCCACCTCTGCTATTTGGCTGAATTGAATGATTTTGGCCATTTTCCATGCAGAATGATCAATTGCTTGCCCTTAGACTGCATTTTTCTCAGTTTGTGGCAAAATTCCGTTTGAGCCCCAACAAGCGCACAAGGCTATACCCATACCGTTCGGGCTATTTGGGGCCACCCCTGCAACATGGCCGAATTGCACGATTGTGGCCATTTTCCATGCAGAATAATCAATTGCTTGACAGTACACTGCATTTTTCTCAGTTTAGGGCAAAAGTCCATTTGAGCCCCAAAAAGCGCATCAGGCTATAATGTCTTTACTGTTCGGGCCATTAGGGGCCACCCCTGCAACATGGCTGAATTGCATGATTGTGGCCATTTTCCACGCAGAGTGATCAGTTGCTTGTCATTCGGCTGCATTTTTCTCAGTTTGGGGCAAAAGTCCGTTTGAACTCAAAAAGGACAAAAGACTATACCCTTCCCGTTCGTGCCATTTGGGGCCACCCTTGCAACAAGGCTGAATTGCATGATTGTGGCCATTTTCCATGAAGAGTGATCAATTGCTTGCCATTTGGCTACATTTTTGTCAGTTTGCAGCAAAAGTCGGTTTGAGCCCCAAAAAGCACACAAGGCTATACCCTTACCGCTCGGGAATTTGGGGCCACCCGTGCTATTTGGCTGAATTGCATGATTATGGCCATATTTTATGCAGAATGATCAATTGCTTGCCCTTAAACTGCATTTTTCTCAGTTTGTGGGCAAAGACCGTTTGAGCCCCAAAAATCGCACAAGACTATACCCATACCGTCTGGGCCATTTGGGGCCACCCCTGCAATATGGCCGAATTGCATGATTGTGGCCATTTTCCATGTAAAATGATTAATTGCTTGACCTAAGACTGCATTTTCCTCAGTTTGGGGAAAAAGTCCGATTGAGCCATAAAAAGCGCCAAATGCTATAATACCCTTACTGTTCATCCCCTTTAGGACCACCCCTGCAACATATCTGAATTGCATGATTGTGGCCATTTTCCATGCAGAGTGATCAATTTCTTGCCATTCGGCTACATTTTTGTCAGTTTGCGGCAAAAGTCTGTTTGAGCCCCAAAAAGAACACAAGGCTATTCCCTTACCACTCAGGCAATTTGGGGCCACCCCTGCTATTTGGCTGAATTGCATGATTGTGGCCATATTCCATGCAGAATGATTAATTGCTTGCCCTTAGACTGCATGTTTCTCAGTTTGGGGAAAAAGTCCAATTGAGCCCCAAAAAGCGCCCAAGGCTATAATACCCTTACTGTTCAGCCCATTTGGGGCCACCCCTGCAACATGGCTGAATTGCATGATTGTGGCCATTTTCCATGCAGAGTAATCAATTGCTTGCCATTCGACTGCATTTCTTTCAGTTTGATGCAAAAGTCCTTTTGAACCCCAAAAAGCACACAAGGCTATGCACTTCCCGTGGGGGGCATTTGGGGCCAACCCTGCAACATGGCTGAACTGCATGATTGTGGCCATTTTCCATGCAGAGTGATCAATTGCTTGCCATTCGGCTACATTTTTGTCAGTTTGCGGCAAAAGTCTGTTTGAGCCCCCAAAAGCACACAATACCATGGCCTCACCATTCGGGCATCTTGGTGCCACCCCTGCAACATGGCCGAATTGCATGATTTTATCCATTTTTTATGCAGAGTGATCAATTGCTTGCCCTTAGGCTGCATTTTTCTCAGTTTGGGGCAAAAGTCTATTTCAGCCTCAAAAAGCACACAAGGCTATACCTTTACCGTTCGGGCAATTTGAGGCCACCCTTGCAACATGTCTGAACTGTACGATTGTGGCTATTTTCCATGCTGAGTGATTAATTGCTCGCCATTCGGCTGCATTTTTCTCAGTTTGGCGCAAAATTCCATTTGAGCCCCAAAAAGCACACAAGGCTATACCCTAACCATTCGGTCCATTTAGGGTCACCGCTGCAACATAGCTGAATTGCATGATTGTGGCTATTTTCCATGCAGATTGATCAATTGCTTGACATTCGGCTGCATTTTTATCAGTTTGGGTCAAAAGTCCGTTTGATCCCCAAAAAGCACACTAGGCTATACCCTTACCGTTTGGGCCATTTGGGCCACCTCTGCTATTTGGCTGAATTGAATGATTGTGGCCATTTTCCATGCAGAATGATCAATTGCTTGCCCTTAGAGTGCATTTTTCTCAGTTTGTGGTAAAATTCCGTTTAAGCCCCAACAAGCGCACAAGGCTATACCCATACCGTTCTGTCTGTTTGGGGCCACCCCTACAACATGGCCGAATTGCACGATTGTGGCCATTTTCCATGCAGAATAATCAATTGCTTGACCTTACACTGCATTTTTCTCAGTTTAGGGCAAAAGTCCATTTAAGCCCCAAAAAGCGCATAAGTCTATAATGCCATTACTGTTTGGGCCATTAGGGGCCACCCCTGCAACATGGCTGAATTGCATGATTGTGGCTATTTTCCATGCAAAGTGATCAATTACTTGCCATTCGGCTGCATTTTTCTCAGTTTGGGGCAAAAGTCCGTTTGAACCCAAAAAGGACAAAAGACTATACCCTTACCGTTCGTGCCATTTGGGGCCACCCTTGCAACAAGGCTGAATTGCATGATTGTGGCTATTTTCCATGAAGAGTGAACAATTGCTTGCCATTTGGCTACATTTTTGTTAGTTTGCGGCAAAAGTCGGTTTGAGCCCCAAAAAGCACACAAGGCTATACCCTTACCACTCACGCAATTTAGGGCCACCCCTGCTATTTGGCTGAATTGCATGATTGTGGCCACATTCCATGCAGAATGATTAATTGCTTGCCCTTAGACTGCATTTTTCTCAGTTTGGGGAAAAAGTCCAATTGAGCCCCAAAAAACGCCCAAGGCTATAATACCCTTACTGTTCAGCCCATTTAGGGCCACCCCTGCAACATAGCTGAATTGCATGATTGTGGCCATTTTCCATGCAGAGTGACCAATTGCTTGCCACTCGACTGCATTTTTTTCAGTTTGATGCAAAAGTCCTTTTGAGCCTAAAAAAGCACACAAGGCTATGCCCTTCCCGTTCGGGCCATTTGGGGCCACCCCTGCAACATGGCTGAATTGCATGATTGTGGCCATTTTCCATGCAGAGTGACCAATTGCTTGCCATTCGGCTACATTTTTTTCAGTTTACGGCAAAAGTCTGTTTGAGCCCCAAAAAGCATACAATACCATACCCTCACCATTTGGGCATCTTGGGGCCACCCCTGCAACATGGCCGAATTGCATGATTTTAGCCATTTTCCATGCAGAGTGATCAATTGCTTGCCCTTAGGCTGCATTTTTCTCTGTTTGTTGCAAAAGTCCGTTTGAACCCAAAAGGACAAAAGACTATACCCTTACCGTTCGTGCCATTTGGGGCCACCCTTACAACAAGGCTGAATTGCATGATTGTGGCCATTTTCCATGCAGAGTGACCAATTGCTTGCCATTCGGCTACATTTTTGTCAGTTTGCGGCAAAAGTCTGAGCCCCAAAAACACACAATACCATACCCTCACCACTCGGGCATCTTTGGGCCACCCCTGCTACATGGCCGAATTGCATGATTTTAGCCATTTTCCATGCAGAGTGATCAATTGCTTGCCCTTTCCTGCATTTTTCTCAGTTTGGGGCAAATGTCCGTTTCAGCCTCATAAAGCGCACAAGGCTATACCCTTACTGTTCGGGCAATTTGAGGCCACCCTTGCAACATGTCTGAACTGTATGATTGTGGCTATTTTCCATGCAGAGTGATCAATTGCTTACCATTCGGCTGCATTTTTATCAGTTTGGGGCAAAAGTCCGTTTGAGCCCCAAAAAGCACACAAGGCTCTACCCTTTCTGTTTGGGCCATTTGGGCCACCTCTGCTATTTGGCTGAATTGAATGATTGTGGCGATTTTCCATGCAGAATGATCAATTGCTTGCCCTTAGACTGCATTTCATTCAGTTTGAGGCAAAATTCCGTTTGAGCCCCAACAAGCGCACAAGGCTATACCCATACCGTTCGGGCTATTTGGGGCCACCCCTGCAACATGGCCGAATTGCACGATTGTGGCCATTTTCCATGCAGAATAATCAATTGCTTGACAGTACACTGCATTTTTCTCAGTTTGGGGCAAAAGTCCATTTGAGCCCCAAAAAGCTTATAAGGCTATAATGTCTTTACTGTTCGGGCCATTAGGGGACACCCCTGCAACATGGCTGAATTGCATGATTGTGGCCATTTTCCATGCAGAGTGATCAATTGCTTGCCATTTGGCTACATTTTTGTCAGTTTGCTGCAAAAGTCGGTTTTAGCCCCAAAAAGCACACAAGGCTGTACCCTTACCGCTCAGGCAATTTAGGGCCACCCCTGCTTTTTGGCTGAATTGCAGGATTGTGGCCATATTGCATGCAGAATGATTAATTGCCTCCCCTTAATCTGCATTTTTATCAGTTTGGGGAAAAAGTCAAATTGAGCCCCAAAAAGCGCCGAAGGCTATAATACCCTTACTGTTCAGCCCATTTGGGGCCACCCCTGCAACATGGCTGAATTGCATGATTGTGGCCATATTCCATGTAGAGTGATCAATTGCTTGCCATTCGACTGCATTTCTTTCAGTTTGATTCAAAAGTCCTTTTGAGCACCAAAAAGCACACAAGGCTATACCCATCCCGTTCTGGCCATTAGGGGCCACCCCTGCTACATGTCTGAATTGCATGATTGTGGCCATTTTCCATGCAGAGTGATCAATTGCTTGCCATTCGGCTACATTTTTTGTCATTTTGCGGCAAAAGTCTGTTTGAGCCCCAAAAAGCACACAAGGCTATATACCCTTACCGCTCGGGCAATTTGGGGCCACCCGTGCTATTTGGCCGAATTGCATGATTGTGGCCATATTCCATGCAGAGTGATCAATTGCTTGGCATTCGACTGCATTTCATTCAGTTTGAGGCAAAAGTCCGTTTGAGCCCCAAAAAGCAAACAAGGCTATACCCATCCCGTTTTGGCCAATAGGGGCCACCCCTGCAACAAGTCTGAATTGCATGATTGTGGCCGTTTTCCATGCAAAGTGATCAATTGCTTGTAATTCGGCTGCATTTTTCTCAGTTTCGGGCAAAAATCCGTTTGAACCCAAAAAGGACAAAAGACTATACCCTTACCGTTCGTGCCATTTGGGGCCACCCTTGCAACAAGGCTGAATTGCATGATTGTGGCCATTTTCCATGCAGAGTGATCAATTGCTTGCCATTCGGCTACATTTTTGTCAGTTTGCGGCAAAAGTCGGTTTGAGCCCCAAAAAGCACACAAGGCTATACCCTTACCACTCAGGCAATTTGGGGCCACCCCTGCTATTTGGCTAAATTGCATGATTGTGGCCACATTTCATGCAGAATGATTAATTGCTTGCCCTTAGACTGCATTTTTCTCAGTTTGGGGAAAAAGTCCAATTGAGCCCCAAAAAGCGCCCAAGGCTATAATACCCTTACTGTTCATCCCATTTGGGGCCACCCCTGCACCATGGCTGAATTGCATGATTGTGGCCATTTTGCATGCAGAGTGATCAATTGCTTGCCATTCGGCCGTGCACGGACGGGATGCCGAATGTATTTTTGTCGAAGGACAAGAAGCAGAAGCCTGGAAGCCGAACGGACATAATGCCGAACAGACATTAAGTCGAACGGACAAAATGCCGAATATTTTTTTTCTTTATTTAAATTTGACTTTAAGAAAAAAAACAATAATAGTTTTTTTTCAGTCGTTAGAAAATCGATAAGAAGGCTTTTTCTTTGTTCGTTTTGAAAATTTCAGAACACATATAAAAGAGAAAATGAGCAAAATAAAAGTAAAATGCTTGATAATTATTTTATTTCGACAATGTTTTTAAAAGTAAAATGCTTGATAAATATTTCATTTCTACAATATGTTACAATATATTGCAAAAGAGAAAATGTGTTGGATGGGTAAAAAATAGTTGAAAAACGACATAGTATAATACAAAAAAGAAAATAAAAAATATTTAAAAATTGTGAGCCAGAGATCGTAGAAACGCTAATCCTTCGTCCTTATCATAAGAACAAAATATGGATTTTATTCTATCGTTAATGGCATCGTATTTCTTGTTAGGTCGTGATATATCAATCCCTGCAGAAGCCTGCTCAATTAGAATTTCATTACATGCTTGTTAATTTCTGATAACCTTTAGTAATTTGGTGAGTGTTGGATGGGTTACATTAATTCTCTTTTTAAAAGCCTGATGCCAGCCTTCAAGGGAATTGTTTGTTCTCGGTAAATTATCATTAACTCTAGTGTGAACAGACCACAAATCAACATCAAACAATGGTTTCCTTCTCCGACCTCGCTGGATTATCCCTAACCACGTACTTTCGAAGTAAACCAAAAAATCACTTAGTAATTCATCAGTTTCAGCATCTAAGGAATTCACCAATTCGTCAAATAAATCATGTACATCTGCAGGTGGGACGAAAGCAAGTGCTTGTAACTGCTTGATGAAAAAAAGCATTACTGGTTTCAACATACCACTGCTGTAGACCACAAGACTGGATATTCCGCCATAAACATTGGCCGAAATGAAAGAAACAACCTGATATAGATGTATTAGGAAAGTTCTTTTTAATGCTATTTATTGTTGCTCTTTCGAAATCAACAATTATTGAATCAGGCTCCTGAACACCTCTGCTTTTTAAAAATCCAAAAATTTCGTCATATGTTTTTTCTTCTTTGTTACTGGCAATACAATACACCAATGGCAAGGTTTTACTTTTTAAAACAATGGCATGTATGGTATAAAGCTGTTTGCTTAAAGGAGCAGAGTCAAATGTGCCATCGGCAAACCATGCTTGTTTTTTAGATAATAATTTCAAGTTATTTTCTGTCGATAAAATTGTAACAGAGGTGGTTTCATTAAGACGAAAATTCTCGCCACGGATTGTCATGTCCAAGTCTTCTCTTTCTTCATTCTTTCTTGCTCGCCTTACCATTCTTGTAAGTGTTTCTCTTTTAGGCATAGAACCAGCAATGCTGAGCGGCAGTTCTTCCAAGACATTATTTATTACACGGCTTGTTACCTCTACTGTTTGTTCTGCTGTAGTCTTCATTTTATCCAAAGCTTTTAAAATGGTAATTATGAGCACCGTCGGGAGGATGTGAATGATCCGAAGCTTGTCCATGTTCGGTATCACTGATCGTTCTAATTCTACCATTGCACACTTTTCGTCGCTCACATCTCCAGTAAGTAGTTTCTTTAACAGTTTTATCGACAACGTATGAATATCCATTATGAAGCAATTTTCGGCCACCACGTCCTGTCTTAGTGAATTCCATGGTTGAACTCGCAAAAAATAAATTCCATAGTCAAATTTTAATATAAAAAAAAATGTAAATACAAAGCAGTATTAGTAAACTAGGTAACTGTTAATTAAACTAGCAGTTAAATAGTAATTATCGAATTACTGAAAAGTCAAACTTCATTGAAAAAAAAATCTTAACTATCATTATTTTTGCTTATATTTATCTTTCGTAATCTTAGCAATATTTGGCATTTTGTCCGTTCGACTTGATATCTGTTCGGCATTGTGTCTGTTCGGCATTATGTCTGTTTGGCATTCTGTCCGTTCGGCTTCCTGGCTTCTGCATCTAGTCCTTCGACAAAAATGCATTTGGCATCCCGTCCGTGTACCCCATTCGGCTACATTTTTGTCAGTTTGCGGCAAAAGTCTGTTTGAGCCCCAAAAAGCACACAATACCATACCCTCACCATTTGGGCATCTTGGGGCCACCCCTGCAACATGGCCGAATTGCATGATTTTAGCCATTTTCCATGCAGAGTGATCAATTGCCTGCCCTTAGGCTGCATTTTTCTCAGTTTGGGGCAAAAGTCCGTTTCAGCCTCAAAAAGCGCACAAGGCTATACCCTTACTGTTCGGGCAATTTGAGGCCACCCTTGCAACATGTCTGAACTGTATGATTGTGGCTATTTTCCATGCAGAGTGATCAATTGCTTGCCATTCGGCTGCATTTTTCTCAGTTTGGAGCAAAAGTCCATTTGAGCCCCAAAATGCACACAAGGCTATACCCTAACGGTTCGGTCCATTTAGGGTCACCGCTGCAACGTGGCTGAATTGCATGATTGTGGCTATTTTCCATGCAGAGTGATCAATTGCTTGCCATTCGGCTGCATTTTTATCAGTTTGGGGCAAAAGTCCGTTTGAGCCCCAAAAAGCACACAAGGCTCTAGCCTTTCTGTTTGGGCCATTTGGGCCACCTCTGCTATTTGGCTGAATTGAATGATTGTGGCCATTTTCCATGCAGAATGATCAATTGCTTGCCCTTAGACTGCATTTTTCTCAGTTTGTGGCAAAATTCCGTTTGAGCCCCAACAAGCGCATAAGGCTATACCCATACCGTTCGGGCTATTTGGGGCCACCCCTGCAACATGGCCGAATTGCACGATTGTGGCCATTTTCCATGCAGAATAATCAATTGCTTGACCTTACACTGAATTTTTCTCAGTTTAGGGCAAAAGTCCATTTGAGCCCCAAAAAGCGCATAAGGCTATAATGTCTTTAATGTTCGGGCAATTTGGGGCCACCCCTGCAACATGTCTGAATTGCATGATTGTGGCTATTTTCCATGCAGAGTGATCAATTGCTTGCCATTCGGCTGCATTTTTCTCAGTTTGGGGTAAAAGTCCGTTTGAGACCAAAAAGCGCACAAGGCTATACCCTAACCGTTCGAGCAATTTGGGGCCACCGCTGCAACATGGCTGAATTGCATGATTGTGGCCATTTTCGATGCAGAGTGATCAATTGCTTGCCATTCGGCTGCAATTTTCTCTGTTTGGGGCAAAAGTCTGTTTGAGCCCCAAAAAGCACACAAGCCTATAACCTTCCCGTTCGGGCCATTTGGGGCCACCCCTGCAACATGGCTGAATTGCATGATTGTGGCCATTTTCCATGCAGAGTGATCAATTGCTTTCCATGCGGGTACTTTTTTCTCAGTTTGGGGCAAAAGTCTATTTGAGCACCAAAAGCCCACAATACTATATCCTAACCGTTCGGGCATCTTTGGGCTACATCTGCAACCTGGCTGAATTGCATGATTGTTGCCATTTTCCATGCAGAGTGATCAATTGCTTGCCCTTAGGCTGCATTTTTCTCAGTTTGCAGCAAAAGTTCGTTTGAGCCCGAAAATGCCCAAAAGACTATATTCTTACCGATCGGGCAATTTGAGGCCACCCCTGCAGCATGTCTGGATTGTATGGTTGTAGCTATTTTCCATGCAGAGTGATCAATTGCTTGCCATTCGGCTATATTTTTCTCAATTTAGGGCAAAAGTCCGTTTGAGATCCAAAACGTGCACAAGGATATACCCATACCGTTCCCGATATTTTGGGTCACGCCTGCAACATGGCCGAATTGCAGGATTGTGGACATTTTCCATGCAGTGTGATCAATTGCTTGCCCTGAGGCTGCATTTTCTCAGTTTGGGCAAAAGTCTGTTTGAGCCCCAAAAAGCGCACAAGGCTATACCCTAACCGTTATAGCAATTTGGGGCCACACCTACAATATGTCTGAATTGAATGTTTGTGGCCATTTTCCATGCAGAGTGATCAACTGCTTGCCATTCGGCTGCATTTTTCTCAGTTTGGGGCAAAAGTCGGTTGGAGCCTCAAAAAGCACAAATGGCTATACACTAACCGTTCGGGCCATTTAGGGCCATCCCTGCAACATGGCTGAATTGCATGGTTGTGGCCATTTTCCATGCAGAGTGATCAATTTCTTGCCATTTGGCTGCATTTTTCTCAGTTTGGGGCAAAAGTCTGTTTGAGCCCCAAAAAGCACACAAGGCTATAACCTTACCGCTCGGGGAATTTGGGGCCACCCCTACTTTTTGGCTGAATTGCATGATTGTGGCCATATTCCATGCAGAATGATCAATTGCTTGCCCTTAGACTGCATTTTTCTCAGTTTGGGGAAAAAGTCCAATTGAGCCCCAAAAAGTGCCCAAGGCTATAATACACTTACTTTTCAGCCCATTTGGGGCCACCCTGCAACATGGCTGAATTGCATGATTGTGGCCATATTCCATGCAGAGTGATCAATTGCTTGCCATTCGAATGCATTTCTTTCAGTTTGAGGGAAAAGTCCGTTTGAGCCCCAAAAAGCACACAAGGCTATACCCCTCCCCTTCAGGCCATTAGGGGCCACCCCTAGAACATGGCTGAATTGCATGATTGTGGCCATTATCCATGCAGAGTGTTCAATATGTTGCCATTCGACAGCATTTCTTTCAGTTTGAGGCAAAAGTCCGTTTGAGCCCCAAAAAGCAACAAGGCTATACCCTAACTGTTCGGGCCATTAGAGGCCACCCCTGCAACATGGTTGAATTGCATGATTGTGGCCATTTTCCATGCAGATGATCAATTGCTTGCCATTCGGCTACATTTTTGTCAGTTTGCGGCAAAAGTCGGTTTGAGCCCCAAAAAGCACACAAGGCTATACCCTTACCACTCAGGCAATTTGGGGCCACCCCTGCTATTTGGCTGAATTGTATGATTGTAGCCATGTTCCATGCAGAATGATTAATTGCTTGCCCTTAAACTGCATTTTTCTCAGTTTGGGGAAAAAGTCCAATTGAGCCCCAAAAATCGCCCAAGGCTATAATACCCTTACTGTTCAGCCCATTTGGGGCCACCCCTGCAACATGGCTGAATTGCATGATTGTGGCCATTTTCCATGCAGAGTGATCAATTGCTTACCATTCGACTGCATTTTTTTCAGTTTGATGCAAAAGTCCATTTGAGCCCCGAAAAGCCCAAAAGGCTATGACCTTCCCGTTCGGGCCATTTGGGGCCACCCCTGCAACATGGCTGAACTGCATGATTGTGGCCATTTTCCATGCAGAAAGATCAATTGCTTGCCATTCGGCTACATTTTTGTCAGTTTGCGGCAAAAGTCTGTTTGAGCAACAAAAACACATAATACCAAACCCTCACCATTCGGGCCATTAGGGGCCACCCCTGCAACATGGCCGAATTGCATGATTTTAGCCATTTTCCATGCAGAGTGATCAATTGCTTGCCCTTAGACTGCATTTTTCTCAGTTTGGGGCAAAAGTCCGTTTAAGCCTCAAAAAGCGCACAAGGCTATACCCTTACTGTTCGGGCAATTTGAGGCCACCCTTGCAACATGGCTGAACTGTATGATTGTGGCTATTTTCCATGCAGAGTGATCAATTGCTCGCCATTCGGCTGCATTTTTCTCAGTTTGGGGCAAAAGATCATTTGAGCCCCAAAAAGCACACAAGGCTATACCCTAACGGTTCGGTCCATTTAGGGTCACCGCTGCAACGTGGCTGAATTGCATGATTGTGGCTATTTTCCATGCAGAGTGATCAATTGCTTGCCATTCGGCTGCATTTTTATCAGTTTGGGGCAAAAGTCCGTTTGAGCCCCAAAAAGGACACAAGGCTATACCCATCCCGTTTTGGCCATTAGGGGCCACCCCTGCAACATGTCTGAATTGCATGATTGTGGCCATTTTCCATGCAGAGTGATCAATTGCTTGCCATTCGGCTACATTTTTGTCAGTTTGCGGCAAAAGTCGGTTTGAGCCCCAAAAAGCACACAAGGCTATACCCTTACCACTCAGGCAATTTGGGGCCACCCCTGCTATTTGGCTGAATTACATGATTGTGGCCATATTCCATGCAGAATGATTAATTGCTTGCCCTTAGACTGCATTTTTCTCAGTTTGGTGAAAAAGTCCAATTGAGCCCCAAAAAGCGCCCAAGGCTATAATACCCTTACTGTTCAGCCCATTTGGGGCCACCCCTGCAACATGGCTGAATTGCATGATTGTGGCCATTTTCCATGCAGAGTGATCAATTGCTTACCATTCGACTGCATTTTTTTCAGTTTGATGCAAAAGTCCTTTTGAGCCCCAAAAAGCACACAAGGCTATGCCCTTCCCGTTCGGGCCATTTGGGGCCACCCCTGCAACATGTCTGAACTGCATGATTGTGGCCATTTTCCATGCAGAGTGATCAATTGCTTGCCATTCGGCTACATTTTTGTCAGTTTGCGGCAAAAGAATGTTTGAGCCCCAAAAACACACAATACCATACGCTCACCATTCGGGCATCTTGGGGCCACCCCTGCTATTTGGCCGAATTGCATGATTTTAGCCATTTTCCATGCCGAGTGATCAATTGCTTGCCCTTAGACTGCATTTCTCTCAGTTTGGGGCAAAAGTCCTTTTCAGCCTCAAAAAGCGCACAAGACTATATACCATTACAGTTCGGGCAATTTGAGGCCACCCTTGCAACATGTCTGAACTGTATGATTGTGGCTATTTTCCATGGAGAGTGATTAATTGCTCGCCATTCGGCTGCATTTGTCTCAGTTTGGGGCAAAAGTCCGTTTGAGCCCCAAAAAGCACACAAGGCTATACCCTAACTGTTTGGTCCATTTAGGGTCAAAGCTTCAACGTGGCTGAATTGCATGATTGTGGCTATTTTCCATGCAGAGTGATCAATTTCTTGCCATTCGGCTGCATTTTTATCAGTTAGGGGCAAAAGTCCGTTTGAGCCCCAAAAAGCACACAAGGCTCTACCCTTTCTGTTTGGGCCATTTGGGCCACCTCTGCTATTTGGCTGAATTGAATGATTGTGGCCATTTTCCATGCAGAATGATCAATTGCTTACCCTTAGACTGCATTTTTCTCAGTTTGTGGCAAAATTCCGTTTGAGCCCCAACAAGCGCACAAGACTATACCCATACCGTTCGGGCTATTTGGGGCCACCCCTGCAACATGGCCGAAGTGCACGATTGTGGCCATTTTCCATGCAGAATAATCAATTGCTTGACCTTACATTGCATTTTTCTTAGTTTAGGGCAAAAGTCCATTTGAGCCCCAAAAACCGCATAAGGCTATAACGTCTTTACTGTTCGGGCCATTAGGGGCCACCCCTGCAACATGGCTGAATTGCATGATTGTGGCCATTTTCCATGCAAAGTGATCAATTTCTTGCCATTCGGCTGCATTTTTCTCAGTTTGGGGCAAAAGTCCGTTTGAACCCAAAAAGGACAAAAGACTATACGCTTACCGTTCGTGCCTTTTGGGGCCACCCTTGCAACAAGGCTGAATTGCATGATTGTGGCCATTTTCCATGCAGAGTGATCAATTGCTTGCCATTCGGGTACATTTTTGTCAGTTTGCGGCAAAAGTCGGTTTGAGCCCCAAAAAGCACACAAGGCTGTACCCTTACCGCTCAGGCAATTTAAGGCCACCCCTGTTATTTGGCTGAATTGCATGATTGTGGCCATATTCCATGCAGAATGATTAATTGCTTGCCCTTAAACTGCATTTTTCTCAGTTTGGGGAAAAACTCAAATTGAGCCCCAAAAAGCGCCCAAGGCCATAATACCCTTACTGTTCAGCCGATTTGGAGCCACCCCTGCAACATGGCTGAATTGCATGATTGTGGCCATTTTCCATGCAGAATGATTAATTGCTTGCCCTTAAACTGCATTTTTCTCAGTTTGGTGAAAAAGTCCAATTGAGCCCCAAAAAGCGCCCAAGGCTATAATACCCTTACTGTTCAGCCCATTTGGGGCCACCCTGCAACATGGCTGAATTGCATGATTGTGGCCATTTTCCATGCAGAGTGATCAATTGCTTGCCATTCGACTGCATTTCTTTCAGTTTGATGCAAAAGTCCTTTTGAGCCCCAAAAAGCACACAAGGCTATACCCATCCCGTTCTGGCCATTAGGGGCCACCCCTGCAACATGTCTGAATTACATGATTGTGGCCATTTTCCATGCAGAGTGATCAATTGCTTGCCATTCGGCTACATTTTTGTCAGTTTGCGGCAAAAGTCTGTTTGAGCCCCAAAAAGCACACAATACCATACCCTCACCATTTGGGCATCTTGGGGCCACCCCTGCAACATGGCCGAATTGCATGATTTTAGCCATTTTCCATGCAGAGTGATCAATTGCTTGCCCTTACGCTGCATTTTTCTCTGTTTGGGGCAAAAGTCCGTTTCAGCCTCAAAAAGCGCACAAGGCTATATCCTTAACGTTTGGGCAATTTGAGGCCACCCTTGCAACATGTCTGAACTGTATGATTGTGGCTATTTTCCATGCAGAGTGATTAATTGCTCGCCATTCTTCTGCATTTTTCTCAGTTTGGGGCAAAAGTCCATTTGAGCCCCAAAAAGCACACAAGGCTATACCCTTTCTGTTTGTGCCATTTGGGCCACCTCTGATATTTGGCTGAAATGCATGATTGTGGCCATTTTCCATGCAGAATGATCAATTGCTTGCCCTTATACTGCATTTTTCTCAGTTTGTTTCAAAATTCCGTTTGAGCCCCAACAAGCGTACAAGGCTATACCCATACCGTTCGGGCTATTTGGGGCCACCCCTGCAACATGGCCGAATTGCACGATTGTGGCCATTTTCCATGCAGAATAATCAATTGCTTGACCTTACACTGCATTTTTCTCAGTTTAGGGCAAAAGTCCATTTGAGCCCCAAAAAGCGCATAAGGCTATAATGTCTTTACTGTTCGGGCAATTTGAGGCCACCCCTGCAACATGTCTGAATTGCATGATTGTGGCTATTTTTCATGCAGAGTGATCAATTGCTTGCCATTCGGCTGCATTTTTCTCAGTTTGGGGTAAAAGTCCGTTTGAGACCAAAAAGCGCACAAGGCTATACCCTAACCGTTCGAGCAATTTGGGGCCACCGCTGCAACATGGCTGAATTGCATAATTGTGGCCATTTTCGATGCAGAGTGATCAATTGCTTGCCATTCGGCTGCAATTTTCTCTGTTTGGGGCAAAAGTCTGTTTGAGCCCCAAAAAGCACACAAGCCTATAACCTTACTGTTAGGGCCATTTGGGGCCACCCCTGCAACATGGCTGAATGGCATGATTGTGGCCATTTTCCATGCAGAGTGATCAATTGCTTTCCATGCGGGTACTTTTTTCTCAGTTTAAGGCAAAAGTCTATTTGAGCCCCAAAAGCCCACAATACTATACCCTAACCGTTCGGGCATCTTTGGGCTACATCTGCAACATGGCTGAATTGCATGATTGTGGCCATTTTCCATGCAGAGTGATCAATTGCTTGCCCTTAGACTGCATTTTTCTCAGTTTGCGGCAAAAGTTCGTTTGAGCCCCAAAATGCGCAAAAGACTATATTCTTACCGATCGGGCAATTTGAGGCAACCCCTGCAGCATGTCTGGATTGTATGGTTGTAGCTATTTTCCATGCAGAGTGATCAATTGCTTGCCATTTGGCTATATTTTTCTCAGTTTAGGGCAAAAGTCCGTTTGAGATCCCAAACGTGCACAAGGATATACCCATACCGTTCCCGATATTTTAGGTCACGCCTGCAACATGGCCGAATTGCAGGATTGTGGACATTTTCCATGCAGTGTGATCAATTGCTTGCCCTTAGGCTGCATTTTCTCAGTTTGGGGCAAAATTCGGTTTGAGCCCCAAAAAGCGCACAAGGCTATACCCTAACCGTTATAGCAATTTGAAGCCACACCTACAATATGTTTGAATTGAATGTTTGTGGCCATTTTCCATGCAGAGTGATCAATTGCTTGCCATTCGGCTGCATTTTTCTCAGTTTGGGGCAAAAGTCGGTTGGAGCCTCAAAAAGCACAAATGGCTATACCCTAACCGTTCGGGCCATTTAGGGCCATCCCTGCAACATGGCTGAATTGCATGGTTGTGGCTATTTTCCATGCAGAGTGATAAATTTCTTGCCATTTGGCTGCATTTTTCTCAGTTTGGGGCAAAAGTCTGTTTGAGCCCCAAAAAGCACAACCCTTACCGCTCGGGCGATTTGGGGCCACCCCTGCTTTTTGGCTGAATTGCATGATTGTGGCCATATTCCATGCAGAATGATCAATTGCTTGCCCTTAGACTGCATTTTTCTCAGTTTGGGGAAAAAGTCCAATTGAGCCCCAAAAAGTGCCCAAGGCTATAATACCCTTACTGTTCAACCCATTTGGGGCCACCCCTGCAACATGGCTAAATTGCATGATTGTGGCCATTTTCCATGCAGAGTGATCAATTGCTTGCCCTTAGGCTGCATTTTCTCAGTTTAGGGCAAAAGTCTGTTTGAGCCCGAAAAAGAGCACAAGGCTATACCCTAACAGTTAAAGCAATTTGAAGCCACACCTACAATATGTCTGAATTGAATATTTGTGGCCATTTTCCATGCAGAGTGATCAATTGCTTGCCATTCGACTGCATTTCTTTCAGTTTGAGGCAAAAGTCCGTTTGAGCCGCAAAAAGCACACAAGGCTTAAACCCTTCCCGTTCAGGCCATTAGGGGCCACCCCTGCAACATGGCTGAATTGCATGATTGTGGCCATTTTCCATGCAGAGTGATCAATTGCTTGCCATTCGGCTATATTTTTCTCAGTTTGCGGCAAAAGTCGGTTTGAGCCCCAAAAAGCACACAAGGCTATACCCTTACCGCTCGGGCAATTTGGGGCCACCCCTGCTTTTTGGCTGAATTGCATGATTGTGGCCATATTCCATGCAGAATGATCAATTGCTTGCCCTTAGACTCAATTTTTCTCATTTTGTGGGTAAAGACAGTTTGAGCACCAAAAAGAGCACAAGGGTATATACATACCGTCTGGGCCATTTGGGGCCACCCCAGCAACATGGCCGAATTGCATGATTGTGGCCATTTTCCATGTAGAATGATCAATTGCTCGACCTTAGACTGTATTTTTCTGAGTTTGGGGAATGTGTCCAATTGAGCCCCAAAAAGCGCCCAAGGTTATAATACCCTTACTGTTCAGCCCATTTGGGGCCACATCTGCAACATGGCTGAATTGCATAATTGTGGCCATTTTCCATGCAGAGTGATCAATAGCTTGCCATTCGACTGCATTTCTTTCAGTTTGAGGCAAAAGTCCTTTTGAACCCAAAAAGCACACAAGGCTATACCCTTCCCGTTCGGGCCATTTGGGGCCACCCTTGCAACAACTCTGAATTGCATGGATGTGGCCATTTTCGATGCAGAGTAATCAATTGCTTGCCATTCGGCTACATTTTTCTCAGTTTGGGAAAAAGTCCGTTTGAGCCTCAAAAAGCACACAATGCTATACCCTTACCATCTGGGCCACTTGAGGCCACCCCTGCAACATTGCCGAAGTGCATGATTGTGGCAATTTTCCATGCAGAGTGAACAATTGCTTGCCCTTAGGCCACTTTTTTCTCAGTTTGGGGTAAAAGTCCCTTTGAGCCCCAAAAAGCACAGAAGGCTATACCCTTCCCGTTAAGGACATTTGGGGCCACCCCTGCAACATGGCTGAATTGCATGATTATGGCCATTTTCTATGCAGAGTGATAACTTGCTTGCCATTCGGCTTAATTTTTCTCAGTTTTTTGCAAAAGTCCGTTTCAGCCCAAAAAAACCATACTATACTATACCCTCACCGTTCGGGCATCTTAGGGCCACCCCTGCAACATGGCCGAATTGCATGATTGTTGCCATTTTCCATGCAGAGTGATCAATTGCTTGCCCTTAGGCTACTTTTTTCTCAGTTTAAGGCAAAAGTGTATTTGAGACCCAAAAAGCCCATTATACTATACCCTCACCTTTCGAGCATCTTCGGGAAAAGCTGCAACATGGCTGAATTGCATGATTGTGGCCATTTTCCATGCAGAGTGATCAATTGCTTGCGCTTAGGCTGCATTTTTCTCAGTTTGGGGCAAAAGTTCGTTTGAGCCCCAAAAAGCGCAAAAGACTATTTTCTTACCGTTCGGGCAATTTGAGGCCACCCCTGCAGCATGTCTGAATTGTATGGTTGTGGCTATTTTCCATGCAGAGTGATCAATTGCTTGTCATTCGGCTATATTTTTCTCATTTTAGGGCAAAAGTCCGTTTGAGCCCCAATACGTGAACAAGGCTATAGCCATACCGTTCCCGATATTTTGGGTCACCCCTGCAACATAGCTGAATTGCAGGATTGTGGTCATTTTCCATGCAGTGTGATCAATTGCTTACCCTTAGGCTGCATTTTTCTCAGTTTGGGTTAAAAGTCGGTTTGAGCCCCAAAAAGCGCACAAGGCTATACCCTAACCGCTCGGGCCATTTAGGGCCATCCCTGCAGCATGTCTGAATTCATGGTTGTGGCCATTTTCCATGCAGAGTGATTAATTTCTTGCCATTCAGCTGCATTTTTCTCAGTTTGGGGCAAAAGTCAGTTGGAGCCTCAAAAAGCACACAAATTTATACCCTAACCTTTCGGGCCATTTAGGGCCATCCCTGCAACATGGCTGAATTGCATGGTTGTGGCCATTTTCCATGCAGAGTGATAAATTTCTTGCCATTCGGCTGCATTTTTGTCAGTTTGGGGCAAAAGTCGGTTTAAGCCCCAAAAAGCACACAAGGCTATATACCCTTACCGCTCGGGCAATTTAGGTCCACCCCTGCTATTTGGCTGAATTGCATGATTGTGGCCATATTCCATGCAGAATGATCAATTGCTTGCCCTTAGACTGCATTTTTCTCAGTTTGGGGAAAAAGTCCAATTGAGCCCCAAAAAGTGCCCAAGGCTATAATACACTTACTTTTCAGCCCATTTGGGGCCACCCCTGCAACATGGCTGAATTGCATGATTGTGGCCATTTTCCATGCAGAGTGATCAATTGCTTGCCATTCGACTGCATTTCCTTCAGTTTGAGGCAAAAGTCCGTTTGAGCCGCAAAAAGCACACAAGGCTATACCCCTCCCCTTCAGGCCTTTAGGGGCCACCCCTAGAACATGGCTGAATTGCATGATTGTGGCCATTTTCCATGCAGAGTGTTCAATATGTTGCCATTCGACAGCATTTCTTTCAGTTTGAGGCAAAAGTCCGTTTGAACCCCAAAAAGCACACAAGGCTATACCCTAACCGTTCGGGCCATTAGAGGCCACCCCTGCAACATGGTTGAATTGCATGATTGTGGCCATTTTCCATGCAGATGATCAATAGCTTGCCATTCGGCTACATTTTTGTCAGTTTGCGGCAAAAGTCGGTTTGAGCCCCAAAAAGCACATAAGGCTATACCCTTACCGCTCGGGCAATTTGGGGCCACTCGTGCTATATGGCCGAATTGCATGATTGTGGCCATATTCCATGCAGAGTGATCAATTGCTTGCCTTCGACTGCATTTCATTCAGTTTGAGGCAAAAGTCCGTTTGAGCCCCAAAAAGCACACAAGGCTATACCCATCCCGTCTTGGCCATTAGGGGCCACCCCTGCAACATGTCTGAATTGCATGATTGTGGCCATTTTCCATGCAGAGTGATCAATTGCTTGCCATTCGGCTACATTTTTGTCAGTTTGCGGCAAAAGTCGGTTTGAGCCCCAAAAAGCACACAAGGCTATACCCTTACCACTCAGGCAATTTGGGGCCACCCCTGCTATTTGGCTGAATTGCATGATTGTGGCCATATTCCATGCAGAATGATTAAATGCTTGCCCTTAAACTGCATTTTTCTCAGTTTGGGGAAAAAGTCCAATTGAAACCCAAAAATCGCCCAAGGCTATAATATCCTTACTGTTCAGCCCATTTGGGGCCACCCCTGCAACATGGGTGAATTGCATGATTGTGGCCATTTTCCATGCAGAGTGATCAATTGCTTACCATTCGACTGCATTTTTTTTCAGTTTGATGCAAAAGTCCTTTTGAGCCCCAAAAAGCACAAAAGGCTATGACCTTCCCCTTCGGGCCATTAGGGGCCAACCTGCAACATGGCTGAAGTGCATGATTGTGGCCATTTTCCATGCAGAAAGATCAATTGGTTGCCATTCGGCTACATTTTTGTCAGTTTGCGGCAAAAGTCTGTTTGAGCCCCAAAAACACACAATACCAAACCCTCACCATTCGGGCATCTTGGGGCCACCCCTGCAACATGGTCGAATTGCATGATTTTAGCCATTTTCCATGCAGAGTGATCAATTGCTTGCCCTTAGACTGCATTTTTCTCAGTTTGGGGCAAAAGTCCGTTTAAGCCTCAAAAAGCGCACAAGGCTATGCCCTAACGGTTCGGTCCATTTAGGGTCACCGCTGCAACGTGGCTGAATTGCATGATTGTGGCTATTTTCCATGCAGAGTGATCAATTGTTTGGCATTCGGCTGCATTTTTATCAGTTTGGGGCAAAAGTCCGTTTGAGCCCCAAAAAGCACACAAGGCTCTACCCTTTCTGTTTGGGCCATTTGGGCCACCTCTGCTATTTGGCTGAATTGAATGATTGTGGCCATTTTCCATGCAGAATGATCAATTGCTTGCCCTTAGACTGCATTTTTCTCAGTTTGTGGC
This sequence comes from Macrobrachium rosenbergii, assembly GCA_039081455.1. Lineage (NCBI taxonomy): Eukaryota > Metazoa > Arthropoda > Malacostraca > Decapoda > Palaemonidae > Macrobrachium > Macrobrachium rosenbergii. The sequence continues at coordinate 66,179 of JANJGK010000978.1, read as the reverse complement.
AAAATTCCGTTTGAGCCCCAACAAGCGCACAAGGCTATACCCATACCGTTCGGGCTATTTGGGGCCACCCCTGCAACATGGCCGAATTGCACGATTGTGGCCATTTTCCATGCAGAATAATCAATTGCTTGACCTTACACTGCATTTTTCTCAGTTTAGGGAAAAGTCCATTGGAGCCCCAAAAAGCGCATAAGGCTATAATGTCTTTACTGTTCGGGCCATTAGGGGCCACCCCTGCAATATGGCTGACTTGCATGATTGTGGCCATTTTCCATGCAAAGTGATCAATTGCTTGCCATTCGGCTGCATTTTTCTCAGTTTGGGGCAAAAGTCCGTTTAAACCCAAAAATGACAAAAGACTATACGCTTACCGTTCGTGCCATTTGGGGCCACCCTTGCAACAAGGCTGAATTGCATGATTTTGGCCATTTTCCATGCAGAGTGATCAATTGCTTGCCATTTGGCTACATTTTTGTCAGTTTGCGGCAAAAATCGGTTCGAGCCCCAAAAAGCACACAAGGCTGTACCCTTACTGCTCAGGCAATTTAGGGCCACCCCTGTTATTTGGCTGAATTGCATGATTGTGGCCATATTCCATGCAGAATGATTAATTGATTGCCCTTAAACTGCATTTTTCTCAGTTTGGGGAAAAACTCAAATTGAGCCACAAAAAGCGCCCAAGGCTATAATACCCTTACTCTTCAGCCCATTTGGAGCCACCCCTGCAACATGGCTGAATTGCATGATTGTGGCTATTTTCCATGCAGAGTGATCAATTGCTTGCCCTTAGGCTGCATTTTTCTCTGTTGGGGGCAAAAGTCCATTTGAGCCCCAAAAAGCACACAAGGCTATACCCTAACGGTTCGGTCCATTTAGGGTCACCGCTGCAACGTGGCTGAATTGCATGATTGTGGCTATTTTCCATGCAGAGTGATCAATTGTTTGGCATTCGGCTGCATTTTTATCAGTTTGGGGCAAAAGTCCGTTTGAGCACCAAAAAGCACACAAGGCTCTACCCTTTTTGTTTGGGTCATTTGGGCCACCTCTGCTATTTGGCTGAATTGAATGATTGTGGCCATTTTCCATGCAGAATGATCAATTGCTTGCCCTTAGACTGCATTTTTCTCAGTTTGTGGCAAAATTCCGTTTGAGCCCCAACAAGCGCACAAGGCTATACCCATACCGTTCGGGCTATTTGGGGCCACCCCTGCAACATGGCCGAATTGCACGATTGTGGCCATTTTCCATGCAGAATAATCAATTGCTTGATCTTACACTGCATTTTTCTCAGTTTAGGGAAAAGTCCATTGGAGCCCCAAAAAGCGCATAAGGCTATAATGTCTTTACTGTTCGTGCCATTAGGGGCCACCCCTGCAACATGGCTGAATTGCATGATCGTGGCCATTTTCCATTCAAAGTGATCAATTGCTTGCCATTCGGCTGCATTTTTCTCAGTTTGGGGCAAAAGTCAGTTTGAACCCAAAAAGGACAAAAGACTATACCCTTACCGTTCGTGACATTTGGGGCCACCCTTGCAACAAGGCTGAATTGCATGATTGTGGCCATTTTCCATGCAGAGTGATCAATTGCTTGCCATTCGGCTACATTTTTGTCAGTTTGCGGCAAAAGTCGGTTTGAGCCCCAAAAAGCACACAGGGCTGTACCCTTACCGCTCAGGCAATTTAGGGCCACCCCTGCTATTTGGCTGAATTGCATGATTGTGGCCATATTGCATGCAGAATGATTAATTGCTTGCCCTTAATCTGTATTTTTCTCAGTTTGGGGAAAAAGTCAAATTGAGCCCCAAAAAGCGCCCAAGGCTATAATACCCTTACTGTTCAGCCCATTTGGGGCCACCCCTGCAACATGGCTGAATTGCATGATTGTGGCCATTTTCCATGTAGAGTGATCAATTGCTTGCTATTCGACTGCATTTCTTTCAGTTTGATGCAAAAGTCCTTTTGAACACCAAAAAGCACACAAGGCTATACCCATCCCGTTCTGGCCATTAGGGGCCACCCCTGCAACATGTCTGAATTGCATGATTGTGGCCATTTTCCATGCAGAGTGATCAATTGCTTGCCATTTGGCTACATTTTTTGTCAGTTTGCGGCAAAAGTCTGTTTGAGCCCCAAAAAGCACACAAGGCTATACCCTTACCGCTCAGGCAATTTGGGGCCACCCCTGCTATTTGGCTGAATTGGATGATTGTGGCCACATTCCATGCAGAATGATTAATTGCTTGCCCTTAGACTGCATTTTTCTCAGTTTGGGGAAAAAGTCCAATTGAGCCCCAAAAAGCGCCCAAGGCTATAATACCCTTACTGTTCAGCCCATTTGGGGCCACCCCTGCAACATGGCTGAATTGCATGATTGTGGCCATTTTCCATGCAGAGTGATCAATTGCTTGCCACTCGACTGCATTTCTTTCAGTTTGATGCAAAAGTCTGTTTGAGCCCCAAAAAGCACACAAGGCTATGCCCTTCCCGTTCGGGCCATTTGGGGCCACCCCTGCAACATGGCTGAACTGCATGATTGTGGCCATTTTCCATGCAGAGTGATCAGTTGCTTGCCATTCGGCTACATTTTTGTCAGTTTGCGGCAAAAGTCTGTTTGAGCCCCAAAAAGCACACAATACCATACCCCCACCATTCGGGCATCTTGGTGCCACCCCTGCAACATGGCCGAATTGCATGATTTTATCCATTTTCCATGCACAGTGATCAATTGCTTGCCCTTAGACTGCATTTTTCTCAGTTTGGGGTAAAAGTCCATTTCAGCCTCAAAAAGCGCACAAGGCTATACCCTTACCGTTCGGGCAATTTGAGGCCACCCTTGCAACAAGGCTGAATTGCATGATTGTGGCCATTTTCCATGCAGAGTGATCAATTGCTTGCCCTTCAACTGCATTTCTTTCAGTTTGATGCAAAAGTCCTTTTGAACCCCAAAAAGCACAAAAGGCTATACCCTTATCACTCAGGCAATTTTGGGCCACCCCTGCTATTTGGCTAAATTGCATGATTGTGGCCACATTCCATGCAGAATGATTAATTGCTTGCCCTTAGACTGCATTTTTCTCAGTTTGGGGAAAAAGTCCAATTGAGCCCCAAAAAGCGCCCAAGGCTATAATACCCTTACTGTTCATCCCATTTGGGGCCGCCCCTGCAACATGGTTGAATTGCATGATTGTGGCCATTTTCCATGCAGAGTGATCAATTGCTTGCCACTCGACTGCATTTCTTTCAGTTTGATGCAAAAGTCCATTTGAGCAGCAATAAGCACACAAGGCTATACCCTTCCCGTTCGGGCCATTTGGGGCCACCCCTGCAACATGGCTGAATTGCATGATTGTGGCCATTTTCCATGCAGAGTGATCAATTGCTTGCCCTTAGACTGCATTTTTCTCAGTTTGTGGCAAAAGTCTGTTTGAGCCCCAAAAAGCACAAAATACCATACCCTCACCTTTCGGGCATCTTGGTGCCACCCCTGCAACATGGCCGAATTGCATGATTTTATCCATTTTCCATGCAGAGTGATCAATTGCTTGCCCTTAGACTGCATTTTTCTCAGTTTGGGGCAAAAGTCCATTTGAGCCCCAAAAAGCACAGAAGGCTATACCCTAACCGCTCGGTACATTTAGGGTCACCGCTGCAACATGGCTGAATTGCATGATTGTGGCTATTTTCCATGCAGATTGATCAATTGCTTGCCATTCGGCTGCATTTTTATCAATTTGGGGCAAAAGTCCGTTTGAGCACCTAAAAGCACTCAAGGCTTATACCCTTACTGTTTGGGCCATTTGGGCCACCTCTGCTATTTGGCTGAATTGAATGATTGTGGCCATTTTCCATGCAGAATGATCAATTGCTTGCCCTTAGACTGCATTTTTCTCAGTTTGTGGCAAAATTCAGTTTGAGCCCCAACAAGCGCACTAGGCTATACCCATACCGTTCGGGCTATTTGGGGCCACCCCTGCAACATGGCCGAATTGCACGATTGTGGCCATTTTCCATGCAGAATAATCAATTGCTTGACCTTACACTGCATTTTTCTCAGTTTAGGGCAAAAGTCCATTTGAGCCCCAAAAAGCGTATAAGGCTATAATGTCTTTACTGTTCGGGCCATTAGGGGCCACCCCTGTAACATGGCTGAATTGCATGATTGTGTCCATTTTCCACGCAAAGTGATCAATTGCTTGCCATTCGGCTGCATTTTTCTCAGTTTGGGGCAAAAGTACGTTTGAACCCAAAAAGGACAAAAGACTATACCCTTACCGTTCGTGCCATTTGGGGCCACCCTTGCAACAAGGCATAATTGCATGATTGTGGCCATTTTCCATGCAGAGTGATGAATTGCTTGCCATTTGGCTACATTTTTGTCAGTTTGCGGCAAAAGTCGGTTTGATCTCCAAAAAGCACACAAGGCTATACCCTTACCGCTCAGGCAATTTGGGGCCACCCCTGCTATTTGGCTGAATTGCATGATTGTGGCCATATTCCATGCAGAATGATCAATTCCTTGCCCTTAGACTGCATTTTTCTCATTTTGTGGGTAAAGACCTTTTGAGCCACAAAAATACCACAATGCTATACCCATACCGTCTGGGCCATTTGGGGCCACCCCTGCAATAGGGCCGAATTGTATGATTGTGGCCAATTTCCATGTAGAATGATCAATTGCTTGACCTTAGACTGCATTTTTCTCAGTTTGGGGAATGTGTCCAATTGAGCCACAAAAAGAGCCCAAGGCTATAATACCCTTACTGTTCAGCCCATTTGGGGCCACCCCTGCAACATGGCTGAATTGCATAATTGTGGCCATTTTCCATGCACAGCGATCAATAGCTTACCATTCGACTGCATTTCTTTCAGTTTGAGGCAAAAGTCTGTTTGAACCCCAAAAAGCACACAAGACTATACCCTTCCCGTTCGGGCCATTTGGGGCCACCCTTGCAAGAACTCTGAATTGCATGATTGTGGCCATTTTCGATGCAGAGTAATCAATTGCTTGCTATTCGGCTACATTTTTTTCATTTTGGGAAAAAGTCCGTTTGAGCCCCAAAAATCACACAATGCTATACCCTTACCATCTGGGCCACTTGAGGCCACCCCTGCAACATTGCCGAAGTGCATGATTGTAGCCATTTTCCATGCATAGTGAACAATTGCTGGCCCTTAGGCCACTTTTTTCTCTGTTTGGGGCAAAAGTCCCTTTGAGCCCCAAAAAGCACACAAGGCTATACCCTTACTTCTCGGGCAATTTGGGTCCACCCCTGCTATTTGGCTGAATTGCATGATTATGGCCATATTCCATGCAGAATGATCAATTGCTTGCCCTTAGACTGCATTTTTCTCAGTTTGGGGAAAAAGTCCAATTGAGCCCCAAAAAGTGCCCAAGGCTATAATACCCTTACTGTTCAGCCCATTTGGGGCCACCCCTGCAACATGGCTGAATTGCATGATTGTGGCCATTTTCCATGCAGAATGATCAATTGCTTGCCATTCCACTGCATTTCTTTCAGTTTGAGGCAAAAGTCCGTTTGAGCCCCAAAAAGCACACAAGGCTATACCCGTCCCCTTCAGGCCATTAGGGGCCACCCCTGCAACATGGCTGAATTGCATGATTGTGGCCATTTTCCATGCAGAGTGATCAATATGTTGCCATTCGACTGCATTTCTTTCAGTTTGAGGCAAAAGTCCGTTTGAGCCCCAAAAAGCACACAAGGCAATACCCGTCCCCTTCAGGCCATTAGGGGCCACCCCTGCAATATGGCTGAATTGCATGATTGTGGCCATATTCCATGCAGAGTGATCAATTGCTTGCTATTCGACTGCATTTCATTCAGTTTGAGGCAAAAGTCTGTTTGAGCCCCAAAAAGCACACAAGGCTATACCCATCCCGTTTTGGCCATTAGGGGCCACCCCTGCAACATGTCTTAATTGCATGATTGTGGCCATTTTCCATGCAGTGATCAATTGCTTGCCATTCGACTACATTTTTGTCAGTTTGAGGCAAAAGTCGGTTTGAGCCCCAAAAAGCACACAAGGCTATACCCTTACCACTCAGGCAATTTGGGGCCACCCCTGCTATTTGGCTGAATTGCATGATTGTGACCATATTCCATGCAGAATGATTAATTGCTTGTCCTTAGACTGCATTTTTCTCAGTTTGGGGAAAAAGTCCAATTGAGCCCCAAATAGAGCCCAAGGCTATAATACCCTTACTGTTCAGCCCATTTGGGGCCACCCCTGCAACATGGCTGAATTGTAGGATTGTGGCCATTTTCCATGCAGAGTGATCAATTGCTTACCATTCGGCTGCATTTCTTTCAGTTTGATGCAAAAGTCCTTTTGAGCCCCAAAAAGCACACAAGGCTATGCCCTTCCCGTTCGGGCCATTTGGGGCCACCCTGCAACATGGCTGAATTGCATGATTGTGGCCATTTTCCATGTAGAGTGATCAATTGCTCGCCATTCGGCTGCATTTTTCTCAGTTTGGGGCAAAAGTACATTTGAGCCCCAAAAAGCACACAAGGCTCTAACCTTTCTGTTTGGGCCATTTGGGTCACCTCTGCTATTTGGCTGAATTGAATAATTGTGGCCATTTTCCATGCAGAATGATCAATTGCTTGCCCTTAGACTGCATTTTTCTCAGTTTGTGGCAAAATTCCGTTTGAGCCCCAACAAGCGCACAAGGCTATGCCCATAAGGTTCGGGGTATTTGGGGCCACCCCTGAAACATGGCCGAATTGCACGATTGTGGCCATTTTCCATGCAGAATAATCAATTGCTTGACCTTACACTGCATTTTTCTCAGTTTAGGGCAAAAGTCCATTTGAGCCCCAAAAAGCGAATAAGGCTACAGTGTCTTTACTGTTCGGGCCATTAGGGGCCACCCCTGCAACATGGCTGAATTGCATGATTGTGGCCATTTTCCATGCAAAGTGATCAATTGCTTGCCCTTCGGCTACATTTTTGTCAGTTTGGGGCAAAAGTCGGTTTGAGCCCCAAAAAGAACACAAGGCTGTACCCTTACCGCTCAGGCAATTTAGGGCCACCCCTGCTATTTGGCTGAATTGCATGATTGTGGCCATATTGCATGCAGAATGATTAATTGCTTGCCCTTAATCTGCATTTTTCTCAGTTTGGGGAAAAGTCAAATTGAGCCCAAAAAGCGACCAAGGCTATAATACCCTTACTGTTCAGCCCATTTGGGGCCACCCCTGCAACATGGCTGAATTGCATGATTGTGGCCATTTTCCATGTAGAGTGATCAATTGCTTGCCATTCGACTGCATTTCTTTCAGTTTGATGCAAAAGTCCTTTTGAGCCCCAAAAAGCACACAAGGCTATACCCATCCCGTTCTGGCCATTAGGGGCCACCCCTGCAACATGTCTGAATTGCATGATTGTGGCCATTTTCCATCCAGAGTGATCAATTGCTTGCCATTCGGCTACATTTTTTGTCAGTTTGCGGCAAAAGTCTGTTTCAGTCCCAAAACGCACACAAGACTATACCCTTACCGCTCAGGCAATTTGGGGCCACCCCTGCTATTTGGCTGAATTGCATGATTGTGGCCACATTCCATGCAGAATGATTAATTGCTTACCCTTAGACTGCATTTTTCTCAGTTTGGGGAAAAAGTCCAATTGAGCCCCAAAAAGTGCCCAAGGCTATAATACCCTTACTGTTCAGCCCATTTGGGGCCACCCCTGCTACATGGCTGAATTGCATGATTGTGGCCATTTTCCATGCAGAGTGATCAATTGCTTGCCACTCTACTGCATTTCTTTCAGTTTGTTGCAAAAGTCCTTTTGAGCCGAATAAATCCCACAAGGCTATGCCCTTCCCGTTCGGGCCATTTTGGGCCACACCTGCAACTTGGCTGAATTGCATGATTGTGGCCATTTTCCATGCATAGTGATCAATTGCTTGCCATTCGGCTACATTTTTGTCAGTTTGCGGCAAAAGTCTGTTTGAGCCCCAAAAAGCACACAATACCATACCTTTACCATTTGGGCATCTTGGGGCCACCCCTGCAACATGGCCGAATTGCATGATTTTAGCCATTTTCCATGCAGAGTGATCAATTGCTTGCCCATTACTGCATTTTTCTCAGTTTGGGGCAAAAGTCCGTTTCAGCCTCAAAAAGCACACAAGGCTATACCCTTACTGTTCGGGCAATTTGAGGCCACCCTTGCAACATGTCTGAACTGTATGATTGTGGCTATTTTCCATGCAGAGTGATTAATTGCTCGCCATTCGGCTGCATTTTTCTCAGTTTGGGGCAAAAGTACATTTGACCCCCAAAAAGCACACAAGGCTATACCCTAACGGTGTGGTCCATTTAGGGTCACCGCTGCAACATGGCTGAATTGCATGATTGTGGCTATTTTCCATGCAGAGTGATCAATTGCTTGCCATTCGGCTGCATTTTTATCAGTTTGGGGCAAAAGTCCGCTTGAGCCCCAACAAGCGCACAAGGCTATACCCATACCGTTCGGGCTATTTGGGGCCACCCCTGCAACATGGCCGAATTGCACGATTGTGGCCATTTTCCATGCAGAATGATCAATTGCTTGACCTTACACTGCATTTTTCTCAGTTTAGGGCAAAGGTCCATTTGAGAACCAAAAAGCGCATAAGGCTATAATGTCTTTACTGTTCGGGCCATTAGGGGCCACACCTGCAACATGGCTGAATTGCATGATTGTGGCCATTTTCAACGCAAAGTGATCAATTGCTTGCTATTCGGCTGCACTTTTCTCAGTTTGGGGGAAAAGTCCATTTGACCCCCAAAAAGCGCATAAGGCTATAATGACTTTACTGTTCGGGCCATTAGGGGCCACCCCTGCAACATGGCTGAATTGCATGATTGTGGCCATTTTCAACGCAAAGTGATCAATTGCTTGCCATTCGGCTGCATTTTTCTCAGTTTGGGGCAAAAGTCTGTTTGAACCCAAAAAGGACAAAAGACTATACCCTTACCGTTCGTGCCATTTGGGGCCACCCTTGCAACAAGGCTGAATTGCATGATTGTGGCCATTTTCGATGCAGAGTAATCAATTGCTTGCCATTCGGCTACATTTTTCTCCGTTTGGGGAAAAAGTCCATTTCAGCCACAAAAAGCACACAATGCTATACCCTTACCATGTGGGCTACTTAAGGCCACCCCTGCAACATGGCCGAAGTGCATGATTGTGGCCACTTTCCATGCAAAGTGATCAATTGCTTGTCCTTAGGCCGCTTTTATCTAAGTTTGGGGCAAAAGTCCCTTTGAACCCCAAAAAGCACACAAGGCTATACCCTTCCCGTTAAGGACATTTGGGGCCACCCCTGCAACATGGCTGAATTGCATGATTATGGCCATTTTCTATGCAGAGTGATCACTTGCTTGCCATTCGGCTACATTTTTCTCAGTTCGGGGCAAAAGTCCGTTTAAGCCCAAAAAAGCACACAATACTATACCCTCACCGTGCGGGCATCTTGGGGCCACCCATGCAACATTTCCGAATTGCATGATTGTTGCCATTTTCCATGCAGAGTGATCAATTGCTTGCCCTTAGGCTGCATTTTTCTCAGTTTGGGGCAAAAGTCCGTTTGAGCCTCAAAAAGCTCAAAAGGCTATACCCTAACCATTCGGGCAATTTGAGGCCACCCCTGCAACATTTCTGAATTGCATGATTGTGGCTATTTTCCATGCAGAGTGATCAATTCCTTGCCATTCAGCTGCATTTTTCTCAGTTTGGGGTAAAAGTCCGTTTGAGACCAAAAAGCACAAAAGGCTATACCCTAACCGTTCGAGCAATTTGGGGCCACCGCTGCAACATGGCTGAATTGCATGATTGTGGCCATTTTCGATGCAGAGTGATCAATTGCTTGCCATTCGGCTGCAATTTTCTCTGTTTGGGGCAAAAGTCTGTTTGAGCCCCAAAAAGCACACAAGCCTATAACCTTCCCGTTCGGGCCATTTGGGGCCACCGCCGCAACATGACTGAATTGCATGATTGTGGCCATTTTCCATGCAGAGTGATCAATTGCTTTCCATGCGGCTACTTTTTTCTCAGTTTAAGGCAAAAGTCTATTTGAGCCCCAAAAGCCCACAATACTATACCCTAACCGTTCGGGCATCTTTGGGCTACATCTGCAACATGGCTGAATTGCGTGATTGTGGCCATTTTCCATGCAGAGTGATCAATTGCTTGCCCTTAGGCTGCATTTTTCTCAGTTTGCGGCAAAAGTTCGTTTGAGCCCCAAAATGCGCAAAAGACTATATTCTTACCGATCGGGCAATTTGAGGCCACCCCTGCAGCATGTCTGGATTGTATGGTTGTAGCTATTTTCCATGCAGAGTGAACAATTGCTTGCCATTCGGCTATATTTTTCTCATTTTAGGGCAAAAGTCCGTTTGAGCCCCGAAACGTGAACAAGGCTATAGCCATACCGTTCCCGATATTTTGGGTCACCCCTGCAACATGGCTGAATTGCAGGATTGTGGTTATTTTCCATGCAGTGTGATCAATTGCTTGCCCTTAGGCTGCATTTTTCTCAGTTTGGGGCAAAAGTCTGTTTGAGACGCAAAAAGCGCACAAGGCTATACCCTAACCGCTCGGGCCATTTAGGGCTATCCCTGCAACATGGCTGAATTGCATGGTTGTGGCCATTTTCCATGCAGCGTGATTAATTTCTTGCCATTCAGCTGCATTTTTCTCAGTTTGGGGCAAAAGTCAGTTGGAGCCTCAAAAAGCACACAAAGCTATACCCTAACCGTTAGGGCCATTTAGGGCCATCCCTGCAACATGGCTGAATTGTACGGTTGTGGCCATTTTCCATGCAGAGTGATAAATTTCTTGCCATTTGGCTGCATTTTTGTCAGTTTGGGGCAAAAGTCGGTTTGAGCCCCAAAAAGCACACAAGGCTATACCCTTACTGCTCGGGCAATTTGGGTCCACCCCTGCTATTTGGCTGAATTGCATGATTGTGGCCATATTCCATGCAGAATGATCAATTGCTTGACCTTACACTGCATTTTTCTCAGTTTAGGGCAAAAGTCCATTTGAGCCCCAAAAAGCGCTTAAGGCTATAATGTCTTTACTGTTCGGGCAATTTGAGGCCACCCCTGCAACATGTCTGAATTGCATGATTGTGGCTATTTTCCATGCAGAGTGATCAATTGCTTGCCATTCGGCTGCATTTTTCTCAGTTTGGGGTAAAAGTCCGTTTAAGGCCAAAAAGCGCACAAGGCTATACCCTAACCGTTCGAGCAATTTGGGGCCACCGCTGCAACATGGCTGAATTGTATGATTGTGTCCATTTTCGATGCAGAGTGATCATTTGCTTGCCATTCGGCTGCAATTTTTCTCTGTTTGGGGCAAAAGTCTGTTTAAGCCCAAAAAAGCACACAAGCCTATAACCTTCCCGTTCGGGCCATTTGGGGCCACTACTGCAACATGGCTGAATTGCATGATTGTGGCCATTTTCCATGCAGAGTGATCAATTGCTTTCCATGCGGGTACTTTTTTCTCAGTTTAAGGCAAAAGTCTATTTGAGCCCCAAAAGCCCACAATACTATACCCTAACCTTTCGGGCATCTTTGGGCTACATCTGCAACATGGCTGAATTGCACGATTGTGGCCATTTTCCATGCAGAGTGATCAATTGCTTGCCCTTAGGCTGCATTTTCTCAGTTTGGGGCAAAAGTCCGTTTGAGCCCCAAAAAGCGCACAAGGCTATACCTTAACCGTTATAGCAATTTAGGGCCACACCTACAATATGTCTGAATTGAATGTTTGTGGCCATTTTCCATGCAGAGTGATCAATTGCTTGCCATTCGGCTGCATTTTTCTCAGTTTGGGGCTAAAGTCGGATGGAGCCTCAAAAAGCACAAATGGCTATACCCTAACCGTTCGGGCCATTTAGGGCCATCCCTGCAACATGGCTGAATTGCATGGTAGTGGCCATTTTCCATGCAGAGTGATCAATTTCTTGCCATTTGGCTGCATTCTTCTCAGTTTGGGTCAAAAGTCTGTTTGAGCCCCAAAAAGCACACAAGGCTATACCCTTACCGCTCGGGTAATTTGGGGCCACCACTGCTTTTGGCTGAATTGCATGATTGTGGCCATATTCCATGCAGAATGATCAATTGCTTGCCCTTAGACTGCATTTTTCTCAGTTTGGGGAAAAAGTCCAATTGAGCCCCAAAAAGCACCCAAGGCTATAATACCCTTACTATTCAACCCATTTGGGGCCACCCCTGCAACATGGCTAAATTGCATGATTGTGGCCATTTTCCATGCAGAGTGATCAATTGCTTGCCATTCGACTGCATTTCTTTCAGCTTCAGGCAAAAGTCCGTTTGAGCCGCAAAAAGCACTCAAGGCTATACCCTTCCCGTTCAGGCCATTAGGGGCTACCCCTGCAACATGGCTGAATTGCATGATTGTGGCCATTTTAGATGCAGAGTGATCAATTGCTTGCCATTCGGCTATATTTTTGTCAGTTTGCGGCAAAAGTCGGTTTGAGCCCCAAAAAGCACACAAGGCTATACCCTTACCGCTTGGGCAATTTGGGGCCACCCCTGCTTTTTGGCTGAATTGCATGATTGTAGCCATATTCCATGCAGAATGATCAATTGCTTGCCCTTAGACTCCATTTTTCTCATTTTGTGGGTAAAGACCGTTTGAGCACCAAAAAGAGCACAAGGGTATACACATACCGTCTGGGCCATTTGGGGCCACCCCTGCAACATGGCCGAATTGCATGATTGTGGCCATTTTCCATGTAGAATGATCAATTGCTTGACCTTAGACTGCATTTTTCTGAGTTTGGGGAATGTGTCCAATTGAGCCCCAAAAAAAGGCCCAAGGCTATAATACCCTTACTGTTCAGCCCATTTGGGGACACATCTGCAACATGGCTGAATTGCATAATTGTGGCCATTTTCCATGCAGAGTGATCAATAGCGTGCCATTCGACTGCATTTCTTTCAGTTTGAGGCAAAAGTCCGTTTGAACCCAAAAAGCACACAAGGCTATACCCTTCCCGTTCGGGCCATTTGGGGCCACCCTTGCAACAACTCTGAATTGCATGATTGTGGCCATTTTCGATGCAGAGTAATCAATTGCTTGCCATTCGGGTACATTTTTCTCAGTTTGGGAAAAAGTCCGTTTGAGCCTCAAAAGGCACACAATGCTATACCCTTACCATCTGGGCGACTTGAGGCCACCCCTGCAACATTGCCGAAGTGCATGATTGTGGCCATTTTCCATGCAGAGTGAACAATTGCTTGCCCTTAGGCCACTTTTTTCTCAGTTTGGGGTAAAAGTCCCTTTGAGCCCCAAAATGCACAGAAGGCTATACCCTTCCCGTTAAGGACATTTGGGGCCACCCCTGCAACATGGCTGAATTGCATGATTATGGCCATATTCTATGCAGAGTGATAACTTGCTTGCCATTCGGCTTAATTTTTCTCAGTTTGGGGCAAAAGTCCGTTTCAGCCCAAAAAACCACATTATACTATACCCTCACCGTTCGGGCATCTTGGGGCCACCCCTGCAACATGGCCGAATTGCATGATTGTTGCCATTTTCCATGCAGAGTGATCAATTGCTTGCCCTTAGGCTACTTTTTTCTTAGTTTAAGGCAAAAGTGTATTTGAGCCCCAAAAAGCCCATTATACTATACCCTCACCTTTCGAGCATCTTCGGGCCACAGCTGCAACATGTCTGAATTGTATGGTTGTGGCTATTTTCCATGCAGAGTGATCAATTGCTTGCCATTCGGCTATATTTTTCTCATTTTATGGCAAAAGTCCGTTTGAGCCCCAAAACGTAAACAAGGCTATAGCCATACCGTTCCCGATATTTTGGGTCACCCCTGCAACATGGCTGAATTGCAGGATTGAGGTCATTTTCCATGCAGTGTGATCAATTGCTTACCCTTAGGCTGCATTTTTCTCAGTTTGGGTTAAAAGTCTGTTTGAGCCCCAAAAAGCGCACAAGGCTATACCCTAACCGCTCGGGCCATTTAGGGCCATCCCTGCAACATGGCTGAATTGCATGGTTGTGGCCATTTTTCATGCAGAGTGATTAACTTCTTGCCATTCAGCTGCATTTTTCTCAGTTTGGGGCAAAAGTCAGTTGGAGCCTCAAAAAGCACACAAATTTATACCCTAACCGTTCGGGTCATTTAGGGCCATCCCTGCAACATGGTTGAATTGCATGGTTGTGGCCATTTTCCATGCAGAGTGATAAATTTCTTGCCATTCGGCTGCATTTTTGTCAGTTTGGGGCAAAAGTCGGTTTGAGCCCCAAAAAGCACACAAGGCTATATCCTTACCGCTCGGGCAATTTGGGTCCACCCCTGCTATTTGGCTGAATTGCATGATTGTGGCCAAATTCCATGCAGAATGATCAATTGCTTGCCCTTAGACTGCATTTTTCTCAGTTTGTGGAAAAAGTCCGATTGAGCCCCAAAAAGTGCCCAAGGCTATAATACACTTACTTTTCAGCCAATTTGGGGCCATCCCTGCAACATGGCTGAATTGTATGATTGTGGCCATTTTCCATGCAGAGTGATCAATTGCTTGCCATTCGACTGCATTTCTTTCAGTTTGAGGCAAAAGTTCGTTTGAGCCGCAAAAAGCACACAAGGCTATACCCGTCCCCTTCAGGCCATTAGGGGCCACCCCTAGAACATGGCTGAATTGCATGATTGTGGCCATTTTCCATGCAGAGTGTTCAATATGTTGCCATTCGAACGAATTTCTTTCAGTTTGAGGCAAAAGTCCGTTTGAGCCCCAAAAAGCACACAAGGCTATACCCTTACCGTTCGGGCCATTAGAGGCCACCCCTGCAACATGGTTGAATTGCATGATTGTGGCCATTTTCCATGCAGATGATCAATTGCTTGCCATTCGGCTACATTTTTGTCAGTTTGCGGCAAAAGTCGGCTTGAGCCCCAAAAAGCACACAAGGCTATACCCTTACCACTCAGGCAATTTGGGGCCACCACTGCTATTTGGCTGAATTGCATGATTGTGGCCATATTCCATGCAGAATGATTAATTGCTTGCCCTTAAACTGCATTTTTCTCAGTTTGGTGAAAAAGTCCAATTGAGCCCCAAAAAGCACCCAAGGCTATAATACCCTTACTGTTCAGCCCATTTGGGGCCACCCCTGCAACATGGCTGAATTGTATGATTGTGGCCATTTTCCATGCAGAGTGATCAATTGCTTACCATTCGGCTACATTTTTGTCAGTTTGCGGCAAAAGTCCTTTTGAGCCCCAAAAAGCATACAAGGCTATACCCATCCCGTTCTGGCCATTAGGGGCCACCCCTGCAACATGTCTGAATTGCATGATTGTGGCCATTTTCCATGCAGAGTGATCAATTGCTTGCCATTCGGCTACATTTTTGTCAGTTTGCGGCAAAAGTCGGTTTGAGCCCCAAAAAGCACAGAAGGCTGTACCCTTACCGCTCAGGCAATTTAGGGCCACCCCTGTTATTTGGCTGAATTGCATGATTGTGGCCATATTCCATGCAGAATGATTAATTGCTTGCCCTTAAACTGCATTTTTCTCAGTTTGGGGAAAAAGTCAAATTGAGCCCCAAAAAGCGCCCAAGGCTATAATACCCTTACTGTTCAGCCCATTTGGAGCCACCCCTGCAACATGGCTGAATTGAATGATTGTGGCCATTTTCCATGTAGAGTGATCAATTGCTTGCCATTCGACTGCATTTCTTTCAGTTTGATGCAAAAGTCCTTTTGAGCCCCAAAAAGCACACAAGGCTATACCCATCCCGTTCTGGCCATTAGGGGCCACCCCTGCAACATGTCTGAATTGCATGATTGTGGCCATTTTCCATGCAGAGTGATCAATTGCTTGCCATTCGGCTACATTTTTGTCAGTTTGCGGCAAAAGTCTGTTTGAGCCCCAAAAAGCACACAATACCATACCCTAACCATTTGGGCATCTTGGGGTCACCCCTGCAACATGGCCGAATTGCATGATTTTAGCCATTTTCCATGCAGAGTGATCAATTGCTTGCCCTTACGCTGCATTTTTCTCAGTTTGTGGCAAAATTCCTTTTGACCCCCAACAAGCGCACAAGGCTATACCCATACCGTTCGGGCTATTTGGGGCCACCCCCGCAACATGGCCGAATTGCACGATTGTGGCCATTTTCCATGCAGGATAA
Source organism: Macrobrachium rosenbergii (assembly GCA_039081455.1). NCBI lineage: Eukaryota > Metazoa > Arthropoda > Malacostraca > Decapoda > Palaemonidae > Macrobrachium > Macrobrachium rosenbergii. The sequence goes on along the minus strand of JANJGK010000978.1, from coordinate 49,978 downwards.
TCAATTGCTTGACCTTACACTGCATTTTTCTCAGTTTAGGGCAAAAGTCCATTTGAGCCCCAAAAAGCGCATAAGGATATAATGTCTTTACTGTTCGTGCAATTTGAGGCCACCCCTTTAACATGTCTGAATTGCATGATTGTGGCTATTTTCCATGCAGAGTGATCAATTGCTTGCCATTCAGCTGCATTTTTCTCAGTTTGGGGTAAAAGTCCGTTTGACACCAAAAAGCGCACAAGGCTATACCCTAACCGTTCGAGCAATTTGGGGCCACCGCTGCAAAATGGCTGAATTGCATGATTGTGGCCATTTTCGATGCAGAGTGATCAATAGCTTGCCATTCGGCTGCAATTTTCTCTGTTTGGGGCAAAAGTCTGTTTGAGCCCCAAAAAGCACACAAGCCTAGAACCTTCCCGTTCGGCCCCTCGAGTAGGACGCCTTGACGAGGTGAGGGGCTAAGGGACCCTGGCCTTTGGGCCCGGGTCCTGACGAATCATCCTACATAGTTTTTGGTTTAAATGGCGTGGACATTTCCACATTCGCAAAATTTTACTGCTTAGGTGAGTCTGAGAAGGGATCGTTTTTTGGAAGGGGTTCGCATTCGAAGCTAATTGTGGGAGTTGTGGTGGTTGAGTCGCCACCCGAGATAGTTTGGACCTAAGAGATGGTGATGGGATTTTTCCCACTGCTATCTTGAGGGCGGAACCATCTCTGGGGATCAGCCCATCGGAATCCAGGGGGGGCTGGTTTTTGGAGGTGGGACTCCTGGCTTTTGTCCGGAAGCCCACGAGTACGGTTGGAGTGGGGAGTCAGTCCCCATTAGTGGGGGCAGAACTCCCAGCAGGCGGATTGGCTTATACCTGGGCCACTGCAAGCGTACTGGTGCTATCCTGAAAGGGTAGGGTATGGGGTGGACTGTTGGGAGTCAACTCTCACTTGTGCCATTGGTGGAGAATGCGAATACCTGACTGATCTACGATACTTTCTTGATATGACCAAGCAGTTTTGGGTGGGTGGATGAACCAGTTTGTGTGTGGTGGTCTGATGTGTGCATGCTTGGCATCTTGGGGTCTCTTTGTGGGCTTTGGGAGTGTGTTGGGGTGGGGAAGCTGAGCAGTAGAGCTGCCCAGTTTGTCCTTTTTGATATGCTGTCGGGGTCTGTGCGGGGGCTCTTGGGTGTCGGGTGTGCACTTTTTGGACCTTTGCATGTGGACTGGTTTAAACTTATGGATTTGGTTTTTAGTTCTCCCTCCCCTGGATCCGACGACTTAACGGCACTGGCAACGACTTCTGGCATGAACATGGATACGGGCTTGGCTGTTGGACAGAACCAAACACTGAGACACCAGGGTGTTAATAAATCTGGTGGATTTGATTCAAATAATAGGGTCCTTTATTGCACTAATGTAAACTTATCATTAGATTACGAATGTTTATACAGTGTAGTGAAGCAATTCGGCAAAGTGGAAAGAATTAAATTAGTTCTAGAAAAAGATAAGCAATCATTTTGTGCTTTTATCAAATTTTCCTCTCCCTTGGAAGCTAGTGAGGCACAACAGAGACTCCATGGCCACATTCTAAATGACTCAGTTGTCAGCACAAAAGTGTTTTCAGTGAAAAACTTGAATGATGAGCCATTTGACTTTGTTCCAAAGGCTGAAGAACATGGACCAGTCCCATGTACCAGAGCTCTTCCTCCCCCTCTATGGCATGTTGCTATCTACAAGGAGGGAGGGAAAAATTTGATAAAAGCTGCTGACTGCATTGAGAGCAAGGTTGGTTCCATTCCCATTGGAAATTTGAAACGGTATGGAAAGAATCTTCTAATAAAAGCCGGAAATGAGACTCAAGCAGTTCTGTTAGCTAACTTTAAACCTCCTGAAAGTGGAAATATTGAATCTATTTCATCTCACAGATTCTTTAATACACTGAAAGGAGTAGTTTACTCAAAAGATCTGCATGTTTTTAAAGAGGAGGAGATTCTCCATCGATGCCCTCCTTGTGTATCTCATGTAAAAAAACTGGGTGGTGATGCAGCTATCCTTTTAACCTTCTCCTCCAATTACCTACCTGATACCATCATTGTTGGCCATGAGAGGATGCAGGTTAAAAAATATAAAAGAAGTCCTAGACAGTGTCGCAAATGCTTTGAATATGGCCACATTCAAAACTCTTGCGATAACAATAAAAGATGTCCTGTGTGCTCTGCAGAGCACGATAATTTTGATGATTGCAAAGCAGCCCGATACTGTTTTCTTTGCAAGGGTGATCACACACCAAACTCTAGGGCTTGTCCCAGATATAAATTTGAACAAGACGTGTTGGCAGTGGCAGATAATGAACATATTAGCATTAGTGAAGCAAAGCGCACGGTAATGGGGGCAAACAAAAGTGCCAACACTACGTATGCTTCTGTAATAAAACTTATGAAAACTTCCAACAATGTAAGGCCACCAATAACTGTGTCTGATGGAAGATATCACAAACCTGGTATTTCTCGAACCATAAATAATAATGAAAATCTCCAAACTGGTGAGAAACTTTCGTCGGCAAGTGCTTTGAAGTCCAGTAGCAAAAATTGTACTTCCAAAAGCACAGAAAATTTATCTTCCACCACATCCACAGCTGTCGATTCATCTCCAAAAATAAGGGTGCCAAAATCGGCCAATAATTCAGGAAAATATTCTGAAAATACTTCAAACCAAAATAAGCTAAAGGAACAATCCCAATTAGATAGAGCTAGTTCAGAGCCATCAATCGCCACAGCCACAAACAAAAATAATAATAAAACTACGGTTGCAACTACCAAGAAACGCACAAGAAATAGTTCCCCAAATAATGATGATTTTATAATAAAAACTTCAAATGGGTTCAGTGTTTTGGAAGACATCTCTCCTCCTAGAAAGGTGGTTCCAAAAGTAGTTTCAGAACAAAAACATCCGAGCTCAATTCAGTCTTGCCGCCCTAAGACAAATAGGATTAGTGGTGCACAGAACCACAGCAATAATTCTGAACATCAGGTTCATAATAAAAAATATGAAGATCAACCAAAGACCCTGAACACCAATTCAGATGAAAAGGGATTAAGAAAACAATCTCTTATAAAGGAGAATTTCCCACTCCACCCTAGGAACAGTACTTCCCCTCCAAGGAGTGGGAAGTAGCACATTTTACCACCTTAGCATTCTTGCTCGATATTCTTCAGTGGAACTGTAAAGGTCTCAGAGCCCGTACAGAAGACCTTAAAGTTTTAATGCATGAAGTTAATCCAGGGATTATATGCCTACAGGAAACAATGTTAGGCAACTCTGTTTATAATCCTGGACTAAATTATTCAATATTTAAATCATATCCCCCAATTGGTGATCGTGCCCATGGAGGTGCTGCAATTATTATTAATAAATCTCTACAGCACTCCACAATACAATTAAATACAACACTACAAGCTATCGCTATTTCAGTCATTTTGGAAAAGAGGATAACAATCTGCTCCTTATACCTTCCACCAGACCTTGATTTTAACATTGGAGATATTCAGTCGTTAATTGACCAACTTCCAGCTCCTTTACTTCTGCTAGGTGATTTTAATGCCCACAACCCCCTTTGGGGAAGTCGGTTTTTAGATAGTAAAGGGAAATTAATCGAAGACCTTATTGACAGGAATGATGTTACCCTGTATAATAATGGGTCAATGACTTTCCACAACATTCACGATAATCATTTCTCTGCACTGGACCTTAGTATTTCTTCAACTAGTATCCACCTTGATTTTAATTGGTCTGTTAATGAAGATTTAAATGGAAGTGATCACTACCCGATCCATTTGAAATATGCTCTGAATGCTCCATCTGAAGTTTTACCTAAGTGGAAGGTAGAGGACGCAGACTGGGATAAATTTAGTAAGGGTGTCAATCTAGATAGGGAGTTTGAGTCCTTTCATTCTCATCTAGATGCCTATGATTACTTTATTGAATCTACTTTGAAGAGTGCTGAAAGCTCGATTCCAAAAACAAAAGGCAAACCTCGTAGGCCTGCAGTTCCCTGGTGGAATAAGACATGTGGTATTCTGAGAAAAGTGACTAGGAAATGCTACAGACGTTACAAAACTAGTGGCTCCCCTCAGTCTAAATTAATCTACAAACGTGCTTTAGCCAAGCAGCGGCGCTTTTATAAGAAAGCCAAAAGAGAATGTTGGCTTTACTATATTAATGGAATAAACTCCAAGACCCCACTAAGAGTGGTGTGGCGCAAAATAAGGAAACTGAGTGGAAAATTTGTAGCGTCACCATTGCCCTCATTAAAAATAAATGACACTCTAATCACAGAGCCCACTGAAGTTGCCAATGAGCTAGGAAAACACTTTTCTAAAGTTTCCAGCCCTAACAATTATTCTCCAGAATTTCAAAGAATTAGGAATTCTGAAATGTGTCTGAAGTTTGATTCGGGAAAATCTGAACCATACAACTACAAATTTTCCCTAAGAGAACTTCGTGAGGCGCTCTCCTCAAGTGAATCCACAGCTCCAGGTGAGGATACAATCATATATGAAATGCTGAAACACCTCCCAGATGATGCCAAAAAATATTTACTGAAGATTATAAACAAAATATGGGAAACTGGAATTTTACCTAAGGACTGGAAAATATCCATAATTGTCCCCGTTAAAAAGCCTAATAAAGATGCTTCCCAAGCCACCAGCTATAGACCAATAGCTCTTACCAGCTGTGTATGTAAGCTGATGGAGAAAATGATAAATACTAGACTGGTTTGGCACCTGGAGACCAAAGGATTACTATCGCCATTTCAATTTGGTTTCAGAAAAAACCGCTCCACCCTTGATCCCTTGCTGAGGCTGACCAACCAAATCCAGCAAGGATTCGCCAAAAAGTGTCAGACCATTGGCATATTTTTTGACTTGGAGAAAGCATATGACACTACCTGGAGAATTGGCATCATGAAACAATTGCACAAGATGGGCATATGTGGAAGAATGGTCAGGTTTATATATTCCTTTTTATCAGACAGACTTTTTAAGGTAAGAGTGGGAAACTCCTTCTCCCAACCTTTTATGCAGGAGGAAGGAGTTCCCCAAGGAAGCGTTTTAAGTGTAACACTTTTTTCAGTGGCAATAAATAGCGTGATTGAAAAAATCTCGCCCCCTGTTAAATGCTCGCTTTTTGTCGATGACCTTGCAATATACTGCACAGGATATGATTCCTTGTCCGTATGTAAACATTTGCAAAGGTCTATTAATGCTATTACTAAGTGGGCTGATGAGAATGGTTTCAAATTCTCCTCTTCCAAAACAGTTGCAGTAAGATTCACCAGGTGCCGGCGTGTGGAAGAGGTTCCCACACTTAGTTTAAAAGGGTCCATCCTTCCTTACGAGAGTGAAGTTAAATTTCTGGGGATGACTATTGACCATAAATTAACATGGGCTAGCCACATAAATGCCCTAAAGTTTAATGTTAAACAATCTATGAATATTTTAAAGGTTGTCTCTGGATTTAGTTGGGGGGCTGATAAGAAATCCCTTCTGAGGCTATATGACTCTCTGTGTCGATCTAAGTTAGACTATGGCTGTCAGATTTATTCCTCAGCCTGTAAAACCAAGCTAAAGGAACTGGATGTTGTACACAACATGGGGTTGAGAATATGCTCAGGGGCTTTTAGAACTTCGCCTGTTGAAAGCATTTATGTCGACACAGATCATTTACCCCTTGATCTAAGAAGGCAAGAGCTAGGGTTGCGATACATGGCTAGAATGAAAAGTGCTCCCAAAAATCCCTCCTTTCAAGCACTAAAGGAAACAGACTCTCGAAGTTTTTCTGGTACAAGAGCTTCTAAACCATTCCAAATTCGACTGAATGAGGATGTTAGGAATAATCACCTTAAATCCCAGAAAGTCCTGGAAGTAGAATATCCTGTAAATCCTCCATGGCTTATCCCAGAAGCATCAATATGTAAGAAACTGTTTAACAAAAAGGACTGCACTGTAGAAGAGATTAGGGGAAAATTCTTAGAGCACGATGTTACCCATACTAATTTTACAAAAATTTATACAGATGGATCTAAGTCAGATAGTGGTGTTGGTTGCGCTGTTATCCTTGGTGATACAGCGTACACAGCTAAATTACCTGACTCTGCATCAATATTTACTGCCGAATTAACAGCCGTAGTGTCTGCCCTAGATTTAGTTTTTCAAAGTAGTGACTCTAATTTTGTCATATACTCAGACTCTAGAAGCACCTTAGAAGCTATTAAAAAATTTAATAGCTTTCATCCATTAATTGAAAAAGTTCAGGAGTGGCTTTTTCGTATATATTGTCGACGTAAATCAGTCTCTTTCTGTTGGGTCCCTTCTCACGTGGGGATTCGCGGAAACGAGATGGCAGACAGGGAAGCGAAAGCTGCTAGTATTTTATCAGAAACCTCTTTTAGAAAAGTGCCTCATACAGATCTAAAAGGTCCCATTAGATCTTATGTTTTAAGTAAATGGCAAGAAAGGTGGACTTCTCCCCTTCTTGCCAATAATAAGAAATATAGAAATATTAGGGATAATGTACTACCGTGGTCTTCGTCATTCCAGCTTGACAGACGAACAGAGGTTATTTTAACGAGATTAAGGATTGGGCACACTCGTCTAACCCATCAGTTTATTTTAGAAGGAAGCAGCCCTCCAGAGTGTGCTTACTGTGACGAGACACTAACAGTGGAGCACATTCTGGTGGTCTGCCCCAGATATTTTAACCAAAGAGAGAGATATTTTCAGGGTAAATCCCTGTCTGATATTTTGGGAGATGAAGCAGATATTTCTGCTATCATCTCTTTTTTAAAGTGTATTAAAATTTTTAACGATATTTAATTTTATTTAATTTATTACATCACGTAGAATTTTAATGACATTAATTTTTTTTTTTTTGTATATAGCACATCATTCATTAAACTTCATACCCTTATTTATTGGTCACATCACTTCATTTTATTTATTAATCATTTCCTTCATGAATTCATAACTTTAACATAATTTATTTTCTTTCCATTACGGCGCTGAATGGCCTTGTTGGCCCCAGTGCCTGGGCTTTTGCCCTAAATATCATACATCCATCCATCCATCCTTCCCGTTCGGGCCATTTGGGGCCACCCCTGCAACATGGCTGAATTGCATGATTGTGGCCATTTTCCATGCAGAGTGATCAATTGCTTTCCATGCAGGTACTTTTTTCTCAGTTTAAGGCAAAAGTCTATTTGAGCCCCAAAAGACCACAATACTATACCCTAACCGTTCGGGCATCTTTGGGCTACATCTGCAACATGGCTGAATTGCATGATTGTGGCCATTTTCCATGCAGAGTGATCAATTGCTTGCGCTTAGGCTGCATTTTTCTCAGTTTGCGGCAAAAGTTCTTTTGAGCCCCAAAATGCGCAAAAGACTATATTCTTACCGATAGGGCAATTTGAGGCCACCCCTGCAGCATGTCTGGATTGTATGGTTGTAGCTATTTTCCATGCAGAGTGATCAATTGCTTACCATTTGGCTATATTTTTCTCAGTTTAGGGTAAAAGTCCGTTTGAGATCCAAAACGTGCACAAGGATATACCCATACCGTTCCCGATATTTTGGGTCACGCCTGCAACATGGCCGAATTGCAGGATTGTGGACATTTTCCATGCAGTGTGATCAATTGCTTGCCCTTAGGCTGCATTTTCTCAGTTTGGGTCAAAAGTCTGTTTGAGCCCCAAAAAGCGCACAAGGCTATACCCTAACCGTTATTGCAATTTGGGGCCACACCTACAATATGTCTGAATTGAATGTTTGTGGCCATTTTCCATGCAAAGTGATCAATTGCTTGCAATTCGGCTGCATTTTTCTCAGTTTGGGGCAAAAGTCGGTTGGAGCCTCAAAAAGCACAAATGGCTATACACTAACTGTTCGGGCCATTTAGGGCCATCCCTGCAACATGGCTGAATTGCATTGTTGTGGCCACTTTCCATGCAGAGTGATCAATTTCTTGCCATTTGGCTGCATTTTTCTCAGTTTGGGGCAAAAGTCTGTTTGAGCCCCAAAAAGCACACAAGGCTATACCCTTACCGCTCGGGCAATTTGGGGCCACCCCTGCTTTTTGGCTGAATTGCATGATTGTGGCCATATTCCATGCAGAATGATCAATTGCTTGCCCATAGACTGCATTTTTCTCAGTTTGGGGAAAAAGTCCAATTGAGCCCCAAAAAGCGCCCAAGGCTATAATACCCTTACTGTTCAACCCATTTGGGGCCACCCCTGCAACATGGCTAAATTGCATGATTGTGTCCATTCTCCATGCAGAGTGATCAATTGCTTGCCATTCGACTGCATTTCTTTCAGCTTGATTCAAAAGTCCGTTTGAGCCGCAAAAAGCACACAAGGCTATACCCTTCCCGTTCAGGCCATTAGGGGCCACCCCTGCAACATGGCTGAATTGCATGATTGTGGCCATTTTCCATGCAGAGTGATCAATTGCTTGCCATTCGGCTATATTTTTCTCAGTTTGCGGCAAAAGTCAGTTTGAGCCCCAAAAAGCACACAAGGCTATACCCTTACCACTCAGGCAATTAGGGGCCACCCCTGCTATTTCGCTGAATTGCATGATTGTGGCCATTCTCCATGCAGAATGATTAATTGCTTGCCCTTAAACTGCATTTTTCTCAGTTTGGGGAAAAAGTCCGTTTGAGCCCCAAAAATCGCCCAAGGGTATAATACCCTTACTGTTCAGCCCATTTGGGGCCACCCCTGCAACATGGCTGAATTGCATGATTGTGGCCATTTTCCATGCAGAGTGTTCAATTGCTTACCATTCGACTGCATTTTTTTCAGTTTAATGCAAAAGTCCTTTTGAGCCCCAAAAAGCACAAAAGGCTATGACCTTCCCGTTCGGGCCATTTGGGGCCACCCCTGCAACATGGCTGAACTGCATGATTGTGGCTATTTTCCATGCAGAGTGATCAATTGCTTGCCATTCGGCTACATTTTTCTCAGTTTGGGGCAAAAGTCCGTTTGAGCCCCAAAAAGCACACAAGGCTATACCCTAACGGTTCGGTCCATTTAGGGTCACCGCTGCAACGTGGCTGAATTGCATGATTGTGGCTATTTTCCATGCAGAGTGATCAATTGCTTGCCATTCGGCTGCATTTTTATCAGTTTGGGGCAAAAGTCCGTTTGAGCCCCAAAAAGCACACAAGGCTATACCCATCCCGTTTTGGCCATTAGGGGCCACCCCTGCAACATGTCTGAATTGCATGATTGTGGCCATTTTCCATGCAGAGTGATCAATTGCTTGCCATTCGGCTACATTTTTGTCAGTTTGCGGCAAAACTCGGTTTGATCCCCAAAAAGCACACAAGGCTATACCCTTACCACTCAGGCAATTTGGGGCCACCCCTGTTATTTGGCTGAATTGCATGATTGTGGCCATATTCCATGCAGAATGATTAATTGCTTGCCCTTAGACTGCATTTTTCTCAGTTTGGTGAAAAAGTCCAATTGAGCCCCAAAAAGCGCCCAAGGCTATAATACCCTAACTGTTCAGCCCATTTGGGGCCACCCCTGCAACATGGCTGAATTGCATGATTGTGGCCATTTTCCATGCAGAGTGATCAATTGCTTGCCATTCGGCTACATTTTTGTCAGTTTGCGGCAAAACTCGGTTTGATCCCCAAAAAGCACACAAGGCTATACCCTTACCACTCAGGCAATTTGGGGCCACCCCTGTTATTTGGCTGAATTGCATGATTGTGGCCATATTCCATGCAGAATGATTAATTGCTTGCCCTTAGACTGCATTTTTCTCAGTTTGGTGAAAAAGTCCAATTGAGCCCCAAAAAGCGCCCAAGGCTATAATACCCTTACTGTTCAGCCCATTTGGGGCCACCCCTGCAACATGGCTGAATTGCATGATTGTGGCCATTTTCCATGCAGAGTGATCAATTGCTTACCATTCGACTGCATTTTTTTCAGTTTGATGCAAAAGTCCTTTTGAGCCCCAAAAAGCACACAACGCTATGCCCTTCCCGTTCGGGCCATTTGGGGCCACCCCTGCAACATGGCTGAACTGCATGATTGTGGCCATTTTCCATGCAGAGTGATCAATTGCTTGCCATTCGGCTACATTTTTGTCAGTTTGCGGCAAAAGTCTGTTTGAGCCCCAAAAACACACAATACCATACCCTCACCATTCGGGCATCTTGGGGCCACCCCTGCAACATGGCCGAATTGCATGATTTTAGCCATTTTCCATGCAGAGTGATCAATTGCTTGCCCTTAGACTGCATTTTTCTCAGTTTGGGGCAAAAGTCCGTTTCAGCCTCAAAAAGCGCACAAGGCTATACCATTACTGTTCGGGCAATTTGAGGCCACCCTTGCAACATGTCTGAACTGTATGATTGTGGCTATTTTCCATGCAGAGTGATTAATTGCTCGCCATTCGGCTGCATTTTTCTCAGTTTGGGGCAAAAGTCCGTTTGAGCCCCAAAAAGCACACAAGGCTATACCCTAACGGTTCGGTCCATTTAGGGTCACCGCTGCAACGTGGCTGAATTGCATGATTGTGGCTATTTTCCATGCAGAGTGATCAATTTCTTGCCATTCGGCTGCATTTTTATCAGTTTGGGGCAAAAGTCCGTTTGAGCCCCAAAAAGCACACAAGGCTCTACCCTTTCTGTTTGGGCCATTTGGGCCACCTCTGTTATTTGGCTGAATTGAATGATTGTGGCCATTTTCCATGCAGAATGATCAATTGCTTGCCCTTAGACTGCATTTTTCTCAGTTTGTGGCAAAATTCCGTTTGAGCCCCAACAAGCGCACAAGGCTATACACATACCGTTCGGGCTATTTGGGGCCACCCCTGCAACATGGCCGAATTGCACGATTGTGGCCATTTTCCATGCAGAATAATCAATTGCTTGCCCTTACACTGCATTTTTCTCAGTTTAGGGCAAAAGTTCATTTGAGCCCCAAAAAGCGCATAAGGCTATAATGTCTTTACTGTTCGGGCCATTAGGGGCCACCCTGCAACATGGCTGAATTGCATGATTGTGGCCATTTTCCATGCAAAGTGATCAATTGCTTGCCATTCGGCTGCATTTCATTCAGTTTGGGGCAAAAGTCCGTTTGAACCCAAAAATGACAAAAGACTATACCCTTACCGTTCGTGCCATTTGGGGCCACCCTTGCAACAAGGCTGAATTGCATGATTGTGGCCATTTTCCATGCAGAGTGATCAATTGCTTGCCATTCGGCTACATTTTTGTCAGTTTGCGGCAAAAGTCAGTTCGAGCCCCAAAAAGCACACAAGGCTGTACCCTTACGGCTCAGGCAATTTAGGGCCACCCCTGTTATTTGGCTGAATTGCATGATTGTGGCCATATTCCATGCAGAATGATTAATTGCTTGCCCTTAAACTGCATTTTTCTCAGTTTGGGGAAAAACTCAAATTGAGCCACAAAAAGCGCCCAAGGTTATAATACCCTTACTGTTCAGCCCATTTGGAGCCACCCCTGCAACATGGCTGAATTGCATGATTGTGGCCATTTTCCATGTAGAGTGATCAATTGCTTGCCATTCGACTGCATTTCTTTCAGTTTGATGCAAAAGTCCTTTTGAGCCCCAAAAAGCATACAAGGCTATACCCATCCCGTTCTGGCCATTAGGGGCCACCCCTGCAACATGTCTGAATTGCATGATTGTGGCCATTTTCCATGCAGAGTGATCAATTGCTTGCCATTCGGCTACATTTTTTGTCAGTTTGCGGCAAAAGTCTGTTTGAGCCCCGAAAAGCACACAATACGATACCCTCACCATTTGGGCATCTTGGGGCCAATCCTGCAACATGGCCGAATTGCATGATTTTAGCCATTTTCCATGCAGAGTGATCAATTGCTTGCCCTTACGCTGCATTTTTCTCTGTTTGGGGCAAAAGTCTATTTCAGCCTCAAAAAGCGCACAAGGCTATATACTTACCGTTTGGGCAATTTGAGGCCACCCTTGCAACATGTCTGAACTGTATGATTGTGGCTATTTTCCATGCAGAGTGATTAATTGCTCGCCATTCGGCTGCATTTTTCTCAGTTTGGGGCAAAAGTCCATTTGAGCCCCAAAAAGCACACAAGGCTATAACCTAATGGTTCGCTCCATTTAGGGTCACCGCTGCAACATGGCTGAATTGCATGATTGTGGCTATTTTCCATGCAGAGTGATCAATTGCTTGCCATTCGGCTGCATTTTTATCGGTTTGGGGCAAAAGTCCGCTCGAGCCCCAAAAAGCACACAAGGCTATACCCTTTCTGTTTGTGCCATTTGGGCCACCTCTGCTATTTGGCTGAATTGAATGATTGTGGCCATTTTCCATGCAGAATGATCAATTGCTTGCCCTTAGACTGCATTTTTCTCAGTTTGTGACAAAATTCCGTTTGAGCCACAACAAGCGCACAAGGCTATACCCATACCGTTCGGGCTATTTGGGGCCACCCCTGCAACATGGCCGAATTGCACGATTATGGCCATTTTCCATGCAGAATAATCGATTGCTTGACCTTACACTGCATTTTTCTCAGTTTAGGGCAAAAGTCCATTTGAGCCCCAAAAAGCGCATAAGGCTATAATGTCTTTACTGTTCGGGCAATTTGAGGCCACCCCTGCAACATGGCTGAACAGCATGATTGTGGCCATTTTCCATGCAGAGTAATCAATTGCTTGCCATTCGGCTGCATTTTTCTCAGTTTGGGGTAAAAGTCCGTTTGAGACCAAAAAGCGCACAAGGCTATACCCTAACCTTTCGAGCAATTTGGGGCCACCGCTGCAACATGGCTGAAGTGCATAATTGTGGCCATTTTCGATGCAGAGTGATCAATTGCTTGCCATTCGGCTGCAATTTTCTCTGTTTGGGGCAAAAGTCTTTTTGAGCTCCAAAAAGCACACAAGCCTATAACCTTCCCGTTAGGGCCATTTGGGGCCACCGCCGCAACATAGCTGAATTGCATGATTGTGGCCATTTTCCATGCAGAGTATTCAATTGCTTTCCATGCGGGTACTTTTTTCTCAGTTTAAGGCAAAAGTCTATTTGAGCCCCAAAAGCCCACAATACTATACCCTAACCGTTCGGGCATCTTTGGGCTACATCTGCAACATGGCTGAATTGCATGATTGTGGCCATTTTCCATGCAGAGTGATCAATTGCTTGCCCTTAGGCTGCATTTATCTCAGTTTGCGGCAAAAGTTCGTTTGAGCCCCAAAATGCGCAAAAGACTATATTCTTACCGATCGGGCAATTCGAGGCCACCCCTGCAGCATGTCAGGATTGTATGGTTGTAGCTATTTTCCATGCAGAGTGATCAATTGCTTGCCATTCGGCTATATTTTTCTCAGTTTAGGGCAAAAGTCCGTTTGAGATCCCAAACGTGCACAAGGATATACCCATACCGTTCCCGGTATTTTGGGTGACGCCTGCAACATGGCCGAATTGCAGGATTGTGGACATTTTCCATGCAGTGTGATCAATTGCTTGCCCTTAGGCTGCATTTTCTCAGTTTGGGGCAAAAGTCTGTTTGAGCCTCAAAAAGCGCACAATGCTATACCCTAACCGTTATAGCAATTTGGGGCCACACCTACAATATGTCTGAATTGAATGTTTGTGGCCATTTTCCGTGCAGAGTGATCAATTGCTTGCCATTCGGCTGCATTTTTCTCAGTTTCGGGCAAAAGTCGGTTGGAGCCTCAAAAAGCACAAATGGCTATAACCTAACCGTTCGGGCCATTTAGGGCCATCCCTGCAACATGGCTGAATTGCATGGTTGTGGCCATTTTCCATGCAGAGTGATCAATTTCTTGCCATTTGGCTGCATTTTTCTCAGTTTGGGGCAAAAGTCTGTTTGAGCCCCAAAAAGCACACAAGGCTATACCCTTACGGCTCGGGCAATTTGGGGCCACCCCTGCTTTTTGGCTGAATTGCATGATTGTGGCCATATTCCATGCAGAATGATCAATTGCTTGCCCTTAGACTGCATTTTTCTCAGTTTGGGGAAAAAGTCCAATTGAGCCCCAAAAAGCGCCCAAGGCTATAATACCCTTACTGTTCAACCCATTTGGGGCCACCCCTGCAACATGGCTAAATTGCATGATTGCGGCCATTTTCCATGCAGAGTGATCAATTGCTTGCCATTCGACTGCATTTCTTTCAGCTTGAGGCAAAAGTCCGTTTGAGCCGCAAAAAGCACACAAGGCTATACCCTTCCCGTTCAGGCCATTAGGGGCCACCCCTGCAACATGGCTGAATTGCATGATTGTGGCCATTTTCCATGCAGAGTGATCAATTGCTTGCCATTCGGCTATATTTTTCTCAGTTTGCGGCAAAAGTCGGTTTGAGCCCCAAAAAGCACACAATGCTATACCCTTACCGCTCGGGCAATTTGGGGCCACCCCTGCTTTTTGGCTGAATTGCATGATTGTCGCCATATTCCATGCAGAATGATCAATTGCTTGCCCTTAGACTCCATTTTTCTCATTTTGTGGGTAAAGACCGTTTGAGCACCAAAAAGAGCACAAGGGTATACACATACCGTCTGGGCCATTTGGGGCCACCCCTGCAACATGGCCGAATTGCATGATTGTGGCCATTTTCCATGTAGAATGATCAATTGCTTGACCTTAGACTGCACTTTTCTGAGTTTTTGGAATATGTCCAATTGAGCCCCAAAAAGCGCCCAAGGCTATAATACCCTTACTGTTCAGCCCATTTGGGGCCACATCTGCAACATGGCTGAATTGCATAATTGTGGCCATTTTCCATACAGAGTGATCAATAGCTTGCCATTCGACTGCATTTTTTCAGTTTGAGGCAAAAGTCTGTTTGAACCCAAAAAGCACACAAGGCTATACCCTTCCCGTTCGGGCCATTTGGGGCCACCCTTGCAACAACTCTGAATTGCATAATTGTGGCCATTTTCGATGCAGAGTAATCAATTGCTTGCCATTCGGCTATATTTTTCTCAGTTTGGGAAAAAGTCCGTTTGAGCCTCAAAAAGCACACAATGCCATACCCTTACCATCTGGGCCACTTGAGGCCACCCCTGCAACATTGCCGAAGTGTATGATTGTGGCCATTTTCCATGCAGAGTGAACAATTGCTTGCCCTTAGGCCATTTGTTTCTCAGTTTGGGGTAAAAGTCCCTTTGAGCCCCAAAAAGCACACAAGGCTATACCCTTCCCTTTAAGGACATTTGGGGCCACCCCTGCAACATGGCTGAATTGCATGATTATGGCCATTTTCTATGCAGAGTGATAACTTGCTTGCCATTCGGCTTAATTTTTCTCAGTTTGGGGCAAAAGTCCGTTTCAGCCCAAAAAAGCACACTATACTATACTCTCACCGTTCGGGCATCTTGGGGCTACATCTGCAACATGGCTGAATTGCATGATTGTGGCCATTTTCCATGCAGAGTGATCAATTGCTTGCGCTTAGGCTGCATTTTTCTCAGTTTGCGGCAAAAGTTCTTTTGAGCCCCAAAATGCGCAAAAGACTATATTCTTACCGATAGGGCAATTTGAGGCCACCCCTGCAGCATGTCTGGATTGTATGGTTGTAGCTATTTTCCATGCAGAGTGATCAATTGCTTACCATTTGGCTATATTTTTCTCAGTTTAGGGTAAAAGTCCGTTTGAGATCCAAAACGTGCACAAGGATATACCCATACCGTTCCCGATATTTTGGGTCACGCCTGCAACATGGCCGAATTGCAGGATTGTGGACATTTTCCATGCAGTGTGATCAATTGCTTGCCCTTAGGCTGCATTTTCTCAGTTTGGGTCAAAAGTCTGTTTGAGCCCCAAAAAGCGCACAAGGCTATACCCTAACCGTTATTGCAATTTGGGGCCACACCTACAATATGTCTGAATTGAATGTTTGTGGCCATTTTCCATGCAAAGTGATCAATTGCTTGCAATTCGGCTGCATTTTTCTCAGTTTGGGGCAAAAGTCGGTTGGAGCCTCAAAAAGCACAAATGGCTATACACTAACTGTTCGGGCCATTTAGGGCCATCCCTGCAACATGGCTGAATTGCATTGTTGTGGCCACTTTCCATGCAGAGTGATCAATTTCTTGCCATTTGGCTGCATTTTTCTCAGTTTGGGGCAAAAGTCTGTTTCAGCCCCAAAAAGCACACAAGGCTATACCCTTACCGCTGGGGCAATTTGGGGCCACCCCTGCTTTTTGGCTGAATTGCATGATTGTGGCCATATTCCATGCAGAATGATCAATTGCTTGCCCATAGACTGCATTTTTCTCAGTTTGGGGAAAAAGTCCAATTGAGCCCCAAAAAGCGCCCAAGGCTATAATACCCTTACTGTTCAACCCATTTGGGGCCACCCCTGCAACATGGCTAAATTGCATGATTGTGTCCATTCTCCATGCAGAGTGATCAATTGCTTGCCATTCGACTGCATTTCTTTCAGCTTGATTCAAAAGTCCGTTTGAGCCGCAAAAAGCACACAAGGCTATACCCTTCCCGTTCAGGCCATTAGGGGCCACCCCTGCAACATGGCTGAATTGCATGATTGTGGCCATTTTCCATGCAGAGTGATCAATTGCTTGCCATTCGGCTATATTTTTCTCAGTTTGCGGCAAAAGTCAGTTTGAGCCCCAAAAAGCACACAAGGCTATACCCTTACCACTCAGGCAATTAGGGGCCACCCCTGCTATTTCGCTGAATTGCATGATTGTGGCCATTCTCCATGCAGAATGATTAATTGCTTGCCCTTAAACTGCATTTTTCTCAGTTTGGGGAAAAAGTCCGTTTGAGCCCCAAAAATCGCCCAAGGGTATAATACCCTTACTGTTCAGCCCATTTGGGGCCACCCCTGCAACATGGCTGAATTGCATGATTGTGGCCATTTTCCATGCAGAGTGTTCAATTGCTTACCATTCGACTGCATTTTTTTCAGTTTAATGCAAAAGTCCTTTTGAGCCCCAAAAAGCACAAAAGGCTATGACCTTCCCGTTCGGGCCATTTGGGGCCACCCCTGCAACATGGCTGAACTGCATGATTGTGGCTATTTTCCATGCAGAGTGATCAATTGCTTGCCATTCGGCTACATTTTTCTCAGTTTGGGGCAAAAGTCTGTTTGAGCCCCAAAAAGCACACAAGGCTATACCCTAACGGTTCGGTCCATTTAGGGTCACCGCTGCAACGTGGCTGAATTGCATGATTGTGGCTATTTTCCATGCAGAGTGATCAATTGCTTGCCATTCGGCTGCATTTTTATCAGTTTGGGGCAAAAGTCCGTTTGAGCCCCAAAAAGCACACAAGGCTATACCCATCCCGTTTTGGCCATTAGGGGCCACCCCTGCAACATGTCTGAATTGCATGATTGTGGCCATTTTCCATGCAGAGTGATCAATTGCTTGCCATTCGGCTACATTTTTGTCAGTTTGCGGCAAAACTCGGTTTGATCCCCAAAAAGCACACAAGGCTATACCCTTACCACTCAGGCAATTTGGGGCCACCCCTGTTATTTGGCTGAATTGCATGATTGTGGCCATATTCCATGCAGAATGATTAATTGCTTGCCCTTAGACTGCATTTTTCTCAGTTTGGTGAAAAAGTCCAATTGAGCCCCAAAAAGCGCCCAAGGCTATAATACCCTAACTGTTCAGCCCATTTGGGGCCACCCCTGCAACATGGCTGAATTGCATGATTGTGGCCATTTTCCATGCAGAGTGATCAATTGCTTGCCATTCGGCTACATTTTTGTCAGTTTGCGGCAAAACTCGGTTTGATCCCCAAAAAGCACACAAGGCTATACCCTTACCACTCAGGCAATTTGGGGCCACCCCTGTTATTTGGCTGAATTGCATGATTGTGGCCATATTCCATGCAGAATGATTAATTGCTTGCCCTTAGACTGCATTTTTCTCAGTTTGGTGAAAAAGTCCAATTGAGCCCCAAAAAGCGCCCAAGGCTATAAAACCCTTACTGTTCAGCCCATTTGGGGCCACCCCTGCAACATGGCTGAATTGCATGATTGTGGCCATTTTCCATGCAGAGTGATCAATTGCTTACCATTCGACTGCATTTTTTTCAGTTTGATGCAAAAGTCCTTTTGAGCCCCAAAAAGCACACAACGCTATGCCCTTCCCGTTCGGGCCATTTGGGGCCACCCCTGCAACATGGCTGAACTGCATGATTGTGGCCATTTTCCATGCAGAGTGATCAATTGCTTGCCATTCGGCTACATTTTTGTCAGTTTGCGGCAAAAGTCTGTTTGAGCCCCAAAAACACACAATACCATACCCTCACCATTCGGGCATCTTGGGGCCACCCCTGCAACATGGCCGAATTGCATGATTTTAGCCATTTTCCATGCAGAGTGATCAATTGCTTGCCCTTAGACTGCATTTTTCTCAGTTTGGGGCAAAAGTCCGTTTCAGCCTCAAAAAGCGCACAAGGCTATACCATTACTGTTCGGGCAATTTGAGGCCACCCTTGCAACATGTCTGAACTGTATGATTGTGGCTATTTTCCATGCAGAGTGATTAATTGCTCGCCATTCGGCTGCATTTTTCTCAGTTTGGGGCAAAAGTCCGTTTGAGCCCCAAAAAGCACACAAGGCTATACCCTAACGGTTCGGTCCATTTAGGGTCACCGCTGCAACGTGGCTGAATTGCATGATTGTGGCTATTTTCCATGCAGAGTGATCAATTTCTTGCCATTCGGCTGCATTTTTATCAGTTTGGGGCAAAAGTCCGTTTGAGCCCCAAAAAGCACACAAGGCTCTACCCTTTCTGTTTGGGCCATTTGGGCCACCTCTGTTATTTGGCTGAATTGAATGATTGTGGCCATTTTCCATGCAGAATGATCAATTGCTTGCCCTTAGACTGCATTTTTCTCAGTTTGTGGCAAAATTCCGTTTGAGCCCCAACAAGCGCACAAGGCTATACACATACCGTTCGGGCTATTTGGGGCCACCCCTGCAACATGGCCGAATTGCACGATTGTGGCCATTTTCCATGCAGAATAATCAATTGCTTGCCCTTACACTGCATTTTTCTCAGTTTAGGGCAAAAGTTCATTTGAGCCCCAAAAAGCGCATAAGGCTATAATGTCTTTACTGTTCGGGCCATTAGGGGCCACCCTGCAACATGGCTGAATTGCATGATTGTGGCCATTTTCCATGCAAAGTGATCAATTCCTTGCCATTCGGCTGCATTTCATTCAGTTTGGGGCAAAAGTCCGTTTGAACCCAAAAAGGACAAAAGACTATACCCTTACCGTTCGTGCCATTTGGGGCCACCCTTGCAACAAGGCTGAATTGCATGATTGTGGCCATTTTCCATGCAGAGTGATCAATTGCTTGCCATTCGGCTACATTTTTGTCAGTTTGCGGCAAAAGTCAGTTCGAGCCCCAAAAAGCACACAAGGCTGAACCCTTACGGCTCAGGCAATTTAGGGCCACCCCTGTTATTTGGCTGAATTGCATGATTGTGGCCATATTCCATGCAGAATGATTAATTGCTTGCCCTTAAACTGCATTTTTCTCAGTTTGGGGAAAAACTCAAATTGAGCCACAAAAAGCGCCCAAGGCTATAATACCCTTACTGTTCAGCCCATTTGGAGCCACCCCTGCAACATGGCTGAATTGCATGATTGTGGCCATTTTCCATGTAGAGTGATCAATTGCTTGCCATTCGACTGCATTTCTTTCAGTTTGATGCAAAAGTCCTTTTGAGCCCCAAAAAGCATACAAGGCTATACCCATCCCGTTCTGGCCATTAGGGGCCACCCCTGCAACATGTCTGAATTGCATGATTGTGGCCATTTTCCATGCAGAGTGATCAATTGCTTGCCATTCGGCTACATTTTTTGTCAGTTTGCGGCAAAAGTCTGTTTGAGCCCCGAAAAGCACACAATACGATACCCTCACCATTTGGGCATCTTGGGGCCACTCCTGCAACATGGCCGAATTGCATGATTTTAGCCATTTTCCATGCAGAGTGATCAATTGCTTGCCCTTACGCTGCATTTTTCTCTGTTTGGGGCAAAAGTCTATTTCAGCCTCAAAAAGCGCACAAGGCTATATACTTACCGTTTGGGCAATTTGAGGCCACCCTTGCAACATGTCTGAACTGTATGATTGTGGCTATTTTCCATGCAGAGTGATTAATTGCTCGCCATTCGGCTGCATTTTTCTCAGTTTGGGGCAAAAGTCCATTTGAGCCCCAAAAAGCACACAAGGCTATAACCTAATGGTTCGCTCCATTTAGGGTCACCGCTGCAACATGGCTGAATTGCATGATTGTGGCTATTTTCCATGCAGAGTGATCAATTGCTTGCCATTCGGCTGCATTTTTATCGGTTTGGGGCAAAAGTCCGCTTGAGCCCCAAAAAGCACACAAGGCTATACCCTTTCTGTTTGTGCCATTTGGGCCACCTCTGCTATTTGGCTGAATTGAATGATTGTGGCCATTTTCCATGCAGAATGATCAATTGCTTGCCCTTAGACTGCATTTTTCTCAGTTTGTGACAAAATTCCGTTTGAGCCACAACAAGCGCACAAGGCTATACCCATACCGTTCGGGCTATTTGGGGCCACCCCTGCAACATGGCCGAATTGCACGATTATGGCCATTTTCCATGCAGAATAATCGATTGCTTGACCTTACACTGCATTTTTCTCAGTTTAGGGCAAAAGTCCATTTGAGCCCCAAAAAGCGCATAAGGCTATAATGTCTTTACTGTTCGGGCAATTTGAGGCCACCCCTGCAACATGGCTGAACAGCATGATTGTGGCCATTTTCCATGCAGAGTAATCAATTGCTTGCCATTCGGCTGCATTTTTCTCAGTTTGGGGTAAAAGTCCGTTTGAGACCAAAAAGCGCACAAGGCTATACCCTAACCTTTCGAGCAATTTGGGGCCACCGCTGCAACATGGCTGAAGTGCATAATTGTGGCCATTTTCGATGCAGAGTGATCAATTGCTTGCCATTCGGCTGCAATTTTCTCTGTTTGGGGCAAAAGTCTTTTTGAGCTCCAAAAAGCACACAAGCCTATAACCTTCCCGTTAGGGCCATTTGGGGCCACCGCCGCAACATAGCTGAATTGCATGATTGTGGCCATTTTCCATGCAGAGTATTCAATTGCTTTCCATGCGGGTACTTTTTTCTCAGTTTAAGGCAAAAGTCTATTTGAGCCCCAAAAGCCCACAATACTATACCCTAACCGTTCGGGCATCTTTGGGCTACATCTGCAACATGGCTGAATTGCATGATTGTGGCCATTTTCCATGCAGAGTGATCAATTGCTTGCCCTTAGGCTGCATTTATCTCAGTTTGCGGCAAAAGTTCGTTTGAGCCCCAAAATGCGCAAAAGACTATATTCTTACCGATCGGGCAATTCGAGGCCACCCCTGCAGCATGTCAGGATTGTATGGTTGTAGCTATTTTCCATGCAGAGTGATCAATTGCTTGCCATTCGGCTATATTTTTCTCAGTTTAGGGCAAAAGTCCGTTTGAGATCCCAAACGTGCACAAGGATATACCCATACCGTTCCCGGTATTTTGGGTGACGCCTGCAACATGGCCGAATTGCAGGATTGTGGACATTTTCCATGCAGTGTGATCAATTGCTTGCCCTTAGGCTGCATTTTCTCAGTTTGGGGCAAAAGTCTGTTTGAGCCTCAAAAAGCGCACAATGCTATACCCTAACCGTTATAGCAATTTGGGGCCACACCTACAATATGTCTGAATTGAATGTTTGTGGCCATTTTCCGTGCAGAGTGATCAATTGCTTGCCATTCGGCTGCATTTTTCTCAGTTTCGGGCAAAAGTCGGTTGGAGCCTCAAAAAGCACAAATGGCTATACCCTAACCGTTCGGGCCATTTAGGGCCATCCCTGCAACATGGCTGAATTGCATGGTTGTGGCCATTTTCCATGCAGAGTGATCAATTTCTTGCCATTTGGCTGCATTTTTCTCAGTTTGGGGCAAAAGTCTGTTTGAGCCCCAAAAAGCACACAAGGCTATACCCTTACGGCTCGGGCAATTTGGGGCCACCCCTGCTTTTTGGCTGAATTGCATGATTGTGGCCATATTCCATGCAGAATGATCAATTGCTTGCCCTTAGACTGCATTTTTCTCAGTTTGGGGAAAAAGTCCAATTGAGCCCCAAAAAGCGCCCAAGGCTATAATACCCTTACTGTTCAACCCATTTGGGGCCACCCCTGCAACATGGCTAAATTGCATGATTGCGGCCATTTTCCATGCAGAGTGATCAATTGCTTGCCATTCGACTGCATTTCTTTCAGCTTGAGGCAAAAGTCCGTTTGAGCCGCAAAAAGCACACAAGGCTATACCCTTCCCGTTCAGGCCATTAGGGGCCACCCCTGCAACATGGCTGAATTGCATGATTGTGGCCATTTTCCATGCAGAGTGATCAATTGCTTGCCATTCGGCTATATTTTTCTCAGTTTGCGGCAAAAGTCGGTTTGAGCCCCAAAAAGCACACAATGCTATACCCTTACCGCTCGGGCAATTTGGGGCCACCCCTGCTTTTTGGCTGAATTGCATGATTGTCGCCATATTCCATGCAGAATGATCAATTGCTTGCCCTTAGACTCCATTTTTCTCATTTTGTGGGTAAAGACCGTTTGAGCACCAAAAAGAGCACAAGGGTATACACATACCGTCTGGGCCATTTGGGGCCACCCCTGCAACATGGCCGAATTGCATGATTGTGGCCATTTTCCATGTAGAATGATCAATTGCTTGACCTTAGACTGCACTTTTCTGAGTTTTTGGAATATGTCCAATTGAGCCCCAAAAAGCGCCCAAGGCTATAATACCCTTACTGTTCAGCCCATTTGGGGCCACATCTGCAACATGGCTGAATTGCATAATTGTGGCCATTTTCCATACAGAGTGATCAATAGCTTGCCATTCGACTGCATTTTTTCAGTTTGAGGCAAAAGTCTGTTTGAACCCAAAAAGCACACAAGGCTATACCCTTCCCGTTCGGGCCATTTGGGGCCACCCTTGCAACAACTCTGAATTGCATAATTGTGGCCATTTTCGATGCAGAGTAATCAATTGCTTGCCATTCGGCTATATTTTTCTCAGTTTGGGAAAAAGTCCGTTTGAGCCTCAAAAAGCACACAATGCCATACCCTTACCATCTGGGCCACTTGAGGCCACCCCTGCAACATTGCCGAAGTGTATGATTGTGGCCATTTTCCATGCAGAGTGAACAATTGCTTGCCCTTAGGCCATTTGTTTCTCAGTTTGGGGTAAAAGTCCCTTTGAGCCCCAAAAAGCACACAAGGCTATACCCTTCCCTTTAAGGACATTTGGGGCCACCCCTGCAACATGGCTGAATTGCATGATTATGGCCATTTTCTATGCAGAGTGATAACTTGCTTGCCATTCGGCTTAATTTTTCTCAGTTTGGGGCAAAAGTCCGTTTCAGCCCAAAAAAGCACACTATACTATACTCTCACCGTTCGGGCATCTTGGGGCCACCCCTGCAACATGGCCGAATTACATGATTGTTGCCATTTTCCATGCAGAGTGATCAATTGCTTGCCCTTAGGCTACTTTTTTCTATGTTTAAGCCAAAAGTGTATTTGAGCCCCAAAAAGCCCATTATACTATATCCTCACCTTTCGAGCATCTTCGGGCCACAGCTGCAACATGGCTGAATTGCATGATTGTGGCCATTTTCCATGCAGAGTGATCAATTGCCTGCGCTTAGGCTGCATTTTTCTCAGTTTGGAGCAAAAGTTCGTTTGAGCCCCAAAAAGCGCAAAAGACTATATTCTTACCGTTCGGGCAATTTGAGGCCACCCCTGCAGCATGTCTGAATTGTATGGTTGTAGCTATTTTCCATGCAGAGTGATCAATTGCTTGCCATTCGGCTATATTTTTCTCATTTTAGGGCAAAAGTCCGTTTGAGCCCCAAAACGTGAACAAGGCTATAGCCATACAGTTCCCGATATTTTGGGTCACCCCTGCAACATGGCTGAATTGCCGGATTGTGGTAATTTTCCATGCAGTGTGATCAATTGCTTGCCTTTAGGCTGCATTTTTCTCAGTTTGGGGCAAAAGTCTGTTTGAGCCCCAAAAAGCGCACAAGGCTCTACCCTAACCGCTCGGGCCATTTAGGGCCATCCCTGCAATATGGCTGAATTGCATGGTTGTGGCCATTTTCCATGCAGAGTGATAAATTTCTTGCCATTCGGCTGCATTTTTGTCAGTTTGGGGCAAAAGTCGGTTTGAGCCCCAAAAAGCACACAAGGCTATACCCTTACCGCTCGGGCAATTTGGGTCCATCCCTGCTATTTGGCTGAATTGCATGATTGTGGCCATATTCCATGCAGTGATCAATTGCTTGACCTTACACTGCATTTTTCTCAGTTTGGGGAAAAAGTCCAATTGAGCCCCAAAAAGTGCCCAAGGCTATAATACCCTTACTTTTTCACCCCATTTGGGGCCACCTCTGCAACATGGCTGAATTGCATGATTGTGGCCATTTTCCATGCAGAGTGATCAATTGCTTGCTATCCGACTGCATTTCCTTCAGTTTGAGGCAAAAGTCCGTTTGAGCCCCAAAAAGCACACAAGGCTATACCTGTCCCCTTCAGGCCATTAGGGGCCACCCCTAGAACATGGCTGAATTGCATGATTGTGGCCATTTTCCATGCAGAGTGATCAATATGTTGCCATTCGACTGCATTTCTTTCAGTTTGAGGCAAAAGTACGTTTGAGCCCCAAAAAGCACACAAGGCTATACCCTAACCGTTCGGGCCATTAGAGGCCACCCCTGCAACATGGTTGAATTGCATGATTGTGGCCATTTTCCATGCAGATGATCAATTGCTTGCCATTTGGCTACATTTTTGTCAGTTTGCGGCAAAAGTCGGTTTGAGCCCCAAAAAGCACATTAGGCTATACCCTTACCGCTCGGGGAATTTGGGGCCACCCGTGCTATTTGGCCGAATTGCATGATTGTGGCCATATTCCATGCAGAGTGATCAATTGCTTACCATTCGACTGCATTTCATTCAGTTTGAGGCAAAAGTCCGTTTGAGCCCAAAAAGCACACAAGGCTATACCTATCCCGGTTTGGCCATTAGGGGCCACCCCTGCAACATGTCTGAATTGCATGATTGTGGCCATTTTCCATGCAGAGTGATCAATTGCTTGCCATTCGGCTATATTTTTGTCAGTTTGCGGCAAAAGTCGGTTTGAGCCCCTAAAAGCACACAAGGCTATACCCTTACCACTCAGGCAATTTGGGGCCACCCCTGCTATTTGGCTGGATTGCAGGATTGTGGCCATATTTCATGCAGAATGATTAATTGCTTGCCCTTAGACTGCATTTTTCTCAGTTTGGGGAAAAAGTCCAATTGAGCCCCAAAAAGCGCCCATGGCTATAAAACCCTTACTGTACAGCCCATTTGGGGCCACCCCTGCAACATGGCTGAATTATATGATTGTGGCCATTTTCCATGCAGAGTGATCAATTGCTTACCATTCGACTGCATTTCTTTCAGTTTGATGCAAAAGTCCTTTTGAGCCCCAAAAAGCACACAAGGCTATGCCCTTCCCGTTCGGGCCATTTTGGGCCACCCCTGCAACATGGCTGAACTGCATGATTGTGGCCATTTTCCATGCAGAGTGATTAATTGCTCGCCATTCGGCTGCATTTTTCTCAGTTTGGGGCAAAAGTCCATTTGAGCCCCAAAAAGCACAAAAGGCTATACCCTAACGGTTCGGTCCATTTAGGGTCACCGCTGCAACGTGGCTGAATTGCATGATTGTGGGTATTTTCCATGCAGAGTGGTCAATTGCTTGCCATTCGGCTGCATTTTTATCAGTTTGGGGCAAAAGTCCGTTTGAGCCCCAAAAAGCACACAAGGCTCTACCCTTTCTGTTTGGGGCTTTTGGGCCACCTCTGCTATTTGGCTGAATTGAATGATTGTGGCCATTTTCCACGCAGAATGATCAATTGCTTGCCCTTAGACTGCATTTTTCTCAGTTTGTGGCAAAATTCCGTTTGAGCCCCAACAAGTGCACAAGGCTATACCCATACCGTTCGGGCTATTTGGGGCCACCCCTGCAACATGGCCGAATTGCACGATTGTGGCCATTTTCCATGCAGAATAATCAATTGCTTGACCTTACACTGCATTTTTCTCAGTTTAGGGCAAAAGTCCATTTGAGCCCTAAAAAGCGCATAAGGCTATAATGTCTTTACTGTTCGGGCCATTAGGGGCCACCCCTGCAACATGGCTGAATTGCATGATTGTGGCCATTTTCCATGCAAAGTGATCAATTGCTTGCCATTCGGCTGCATTTTTCTCAGTTTGGGGCAAAAGTCCGTTTGAACCCAAAAAGGCCAAAAACTATACCCTTACCGTTCGTGCCATTTGGGGCCACCCTTGCAACAAGGCTGAATTGCATGATTGTGGCCATTTTCCATACAGAGTGATCAATTGCTTGCCATTCGGCTGCATTTTTTGTCAGTTTGCGGCAAAAGTCTGTTTGAGCCCCAAAAAGCACACAAGGCTATATCCTTACCGCTCAGGCAATTTAGGGCCACCCCTGCTATTTGGCTGAATTGCATGATTGCGGCCATATTCCATGCAGAATGATTAATTGCTTGCCCTTAAACTGCATTTTTCTCAGTTTGGGGAAAAAGTCAAATTGAGCCCCAAAAAGCGCCCAAGACTATTATACCCTTACTGTTCAGCCCATTTGGAGCCACCCCTGCAACATGGCTGAATTGCATGATTGTGGCCATTTTCTATGTAGAGTGATCAATTGCTTGCCATTCGACTGCATTTCTTTCAGTTTGATGCAAAAGTCCTTTTGAGACCCAAAAAGCACACAAGGCTATACCAATCCCATTCTGGCCATTAGGGGCCACCCCTGCAACATGTCTGAATTGCATGATTGTGGCCATTTTCCATGCAGAGTGATCAATTGCTTGCCATTCGGCTGCATTTTTTGTCAGTTTGCGGCAAAAGTCTGTTTGAGCCCCGAAAAGC
Organism: Macrobrachium rosenbergii; assembly: GCA_039081455.1. Taxonomy (NCBI): domain Eukaryota; kingdom Metazoa; phylum Arthropoda; class Malacostraca; order Decapoda; family Palaemonidae; genus Macrobrachium; species Macrobrachium rosenbergii. The sequence continues at coordinate 22,911 of JANJGK010000978.1, read as the reverse complement.
ACACAAGGCTATACCCTTACCGCTCAGGCAATTTGGGCCACCCCTGCTATTTGGCTGAATTGCATGATTGTGGCCACATTCCATGCAGAATGATTAATTGCTTGCCCTTAGACTGCATTTTTCTCAGTTTGGGGAAATAGTCCAATTGAGCCCCAAAAAGCGCCCAAGGTTATAATACCCTTACTGTTCAGCCCATTTGGGGCCACCCCTGCAACATGGCTGAATTGTATGATTGTGGCCATTTTCCATGCAGAGTGATCAATTGCTTGCCATTCGGCTACATTTTTGTCAGTTTGCGGCAAAAGTCTGTTTGAGCCCCAAAAAGCACACAATACCATACCCTCACCATTTGGGCATCTTGGGGCCACCCCTGCAACATGGCCGAATTGCATGATTTTGACCATTTTCCATGCAGAGTGATCATTTGCTTGCCCTTAGGCTGCATTATTTTCTGTTTTGGGCAAAAGTCCGTTTGAACCCAAAAGGACAAAAGACTATACCCTTACCGTTCGTGCCATTTGGGGCCACCCTTGCAACAAGGCTGAATTGCATGATTGTGGCCATTTTCGATGCAGAGTAATCAATTGCTTGCCATTCGGCTACATTTTTCACAGTTTGGGGGAAAAGAACGTTTCAGCCATAAAAAGCACACAATGCTATACCCTTACCATGTGGGCCACTTGAGGCCACCCCTGCAACATGGCCGAAGTGCATGATTGTGGCCATTTTCCATGCAAAGTGATCAATTGCTTGCCCTTAGGCCGCTTTTTTCTCAGTTTGGGGCAAAAGTCCCTTTCAGCCCCAAAAAGCACACAAGGCTATACCCTTCCCGTTAAGAACATTTGGGGCCACCCCTGCAACTTGGCTGAATTGCATGATTATGGCCATTTTCTATGCAGAGTGATAACTTGCTTGCCATTCGGCTTAATTTTTCTCAGTTTGGGGCAAAAGTCCGTTTCAGCCCAAAAAAGCACACTATACTATACCCTCACCGTTCGGGCATCTTGGGGCCACCGCTGCAACATGGCCGAATTGCATGATTGTTGCCATTTTCCATGCAGAGTGATCAATTGCTTGCCCTTAGGCTACTTTTTTCTCAGTTTAAGGCAAAAGTGTATTTTAGCCCCAAAAAGCCCATTATATTATACCCTCACCTTTCGAGCATCTTCGGGCCACAGCTTTAACATGGCTGAATTGCATGATTGTGGCCATTTTCCATGCAGAGTGATCAATTGCTTGCGCTTAGGCTGCATTTTTCTCAGTTTGGGGCAAAAGTTCGTTTGAGCCCCAAAAAGCGCAAAAGACTATATTCTTACCGCTCGGGCAATTTGAGGCCACCCCTGCAGCATGTCTGAATTGTATGGTTGTAGCTATTTTCCATGCAGAGTGATCAATTGCTTGCCATTTGGCTATATTTTACTCATTTTAGGGCAAAAGTCCGTTTGAGCCCCAAAACGTGAACAAGGCTATAGCCATACAGTTCCCGATATTTTGGGTCACCCCTGCAACATGGATGAATTGCAGGATTGTGGTCATTTTCCATGCAGAGTGATTAATTTCTTGCCATACAGCTGCATTTTTCTCAGTTTGGGGCAAAAGTCAGTTGGAGCCTCAAAAAGCACACAAAGCTATACCCTAACCGTTCGGGCCATTTAGGGCCATCCCTGCAACATGGCTGAATTGCATGGTTGTGGCCATTTTCCATGCAGAGTGATAAATTTCTTGCCATTCGGCTGCATTTTTGTCAGTTTCGGGCAAAAGTCGGTTTGAGCCCCAAAAAGCACACAAGGCTATACCCTTACCGCTCGGGCAATTTGGGTCCACCCCTGCTATTTGGCTGAATTGCATGATTGTGGCCATATTCCATGCAGAATGATCAATTGCTTGCCCTTAGACTGCATTTTTCTCAGTTTGGGTAAAAAGTCCAATTGAGCCCCAAAAAGTGCCCAAGGCTATAATACACTTACTTTTCAGCCCATTTGGGGCCACCCCTGCCACATGGCTGAATTGCATGATTGTGGCCATTTTCCATGCAGAGTGATCAATTGCTTGCCATTCGACTGCATTTCCTTCAGTTTGTGGCAAAAGTCCGTTTGAGCCCCAAAAAGCACACAAGGCTATACCCGTCCCCTTCAGGCCATTAGGGGCCACCCCTAGAACATGGCTGAATTGCATGATTGTGGCCATTTTCCATGCAGAGTGTTCAATATGTTGCCATTCGACAGCATTTCTTTCAGTTTGAGGCAAAAGTCCGTTTGAGCCCCAAAAAGCACACAAGGCTATACCCTAACCGTTCGGGCCATTAGAGGCCACCCCTGCAACATGGTTGAATTGCATGATTGTGGCCATTTTCCATGCAGATGATCAATTGCTTGCCATTCGGCTACATTTTTGTCAGTTTGCGGCAAAAGTCGGTTTGAGCCCCAAAAAGCACAAAAGGCTATACCCTTACCGCTCGGGCAATTTGTGGCCACCCGTGCTATTTGGCCGAATTGCATGATTGTGGCCATATTCCATGCAGAGTGATCAATTGCTTGCCATTCGACTGCATTTCATTCATTTTGAGGCAAAAGTCCGTTTGAACTCCAAAATGCACACAAGGCTATACCCATCTCGTTTTGGCCATTAGGGGCCACCCCTGCAACATGTCTGAATTGCATGATTGTGGCCATTTTCCATGCAGAGTGATCAATTGCTTGCCATTCGGCTACATTTTTGTCAGTTTGCGGCAAAATTCGGTTTGAGCCCCAAAAAGCACACAAGGCTATACCCTTACCACTCAGGCAGTTTGGGGCCACTCCTGCTATTTGGCTGAATTGCATGATTGTGGCCATATTCCATGCAGAGTGATTAATTGCTTGCCCTTAAACTGCATTTTTCTCAGTTTGGGGAAAAAGTCAAATTGAGCCCCAAAAAGTGCCGAAGGCTATAATACCCTTACTGTTCAGCCCATTTGGAGCCACCCCTGAAACATGGCTGAATTGCACGATTGTGGCCATTTTCCATGTAGAGTGATCAATTGCTTGCCATTCGACTGCATTTCTTTCAGTTTGATGCAAAAGTCCTTTTGAGCCCCAAAAAGCACACAAGGCTATACCCATCCCGTTCTGGCCATTAGGGGCCACCCCTGCAACATGTCTGAATTGCATGATTGTGGCCATTTTCCATGCAGAGTGATCAATTGCTTGCCATTCGGCTGCATTTTTTGTCCGTTTGCGGCAAAAGTCTGTTTGAGCCCCAAAAAGCACACAAGGCTGTACCCTTACCGCTCAGGCAATTTGGGGCCACCCCTGCTATTTGGCTGAATTGCATGATTGTCGCCACATTCCATGCAGAATGATTAATTGCTTGCCCTTAGACTGCATTTTTCTCAGTTTGGGGAAAAAGTCCAATTGAGCCCCAAAAAGCACCCAAGGCTATAATACTCTTACTGTTCAGCCCATTTGGGGCCACCCCTGCAACATAGCTGAATTGCATGATTGTGGCCATTTTCCATGCAGAGTGACCAATTGCTTGCCACTCGACTGCATTTCTTTCAGTTTGATGCAAAAGTCCTTTTGAGCCTCAAAAAGCACACAAGGCTATGCCATTCCCGTTCGGGGCATTTGGGGCCACCCCTGCAACATGGCTGAATTGCATGATTGTGGCCATTTTCCATGCAGAGTGATCAATTGCTTGCCATTCGGCTACATTTTTGTCAGTTTGCGGCAAAAGTCTGTTTGAGCCCCAAAAAGCACACAATACCATACCCTCACCATTTGGGCATCTTGGGGCCACCCCTGCAACATGGCCGAATTGTATGATTTTAGCCATTTTCCATGCAGAGTGATCAATTGCTTGCCCTTAGGCTGCATTTTTCTCTGTTTGGGACAAAAGTCCGTTTGAACCACAACAAGCGCACAAGGCTATACCCATACCGTGCGGGCTATTCGGGGCCACCCCTGAAACATGGCCGAATTGCACGATTGTGGCCATTTTCCATGCAGAATAATCAATTGCTTGACCTTACACTGCATTTTTCTCAGTTTAGGGCAAAAGTCCATTTGAGCCCCAAAAAGCGCATAAGGCTATAATGTCTTTACTGTTCGGGCCATTAGGGGCCACCCCTGCAACATGGCTGAATTGCATGATTGTGGCCATTTTCCATGCAAAGTGATCAATTGCTTGCCATTCGGCTGCATTTTTCTCAGTTTGGAGCAAAAGTCCGGTTGAACCCAAAAAGGCCAAAAACTATACCCTTACCGTTCGTGCCATTTGGGGCCACCCTTGCAACAAGGCTGAATTGCATGATTGTGGCCATTTTCCATAAAGAGTGATCAATTGCTTGCCATTCGGCTACATTTTTGTCAGTTTGCGGCAAAAGTCGGTTTGAGCCCCAAAAAGCACAGAAGGCTGTACCCTTACCGCTCAGGCAATTTAGGGCCACCCCTGCTGTTTGGCTGAATTGCATGATTGCGGCCATATTCCATGCAGAATGATTAATTGCTTGCCCTTAAACTGCATTTTTCTCAGTTTGGGATAAAAGTCAAATTGAGCCCCAAAAAGCGCCCAAGGCTATAATACCCTTACTGTTCAGCCCATTTGGGGCCACCCCTGCAACATGGCTGAATTGAATGATTGTGGCCATTTTACATGCAGAATGATCAATTGCTTGCCCTTAGACTGCATTTTTCTCAGTTTGTGGCAAAATTCCGTTTGAACCACAACAAGCGCACAAGGCTAGGCTATACCCATACTGTTCGGGCTATTAGGGGACACCCCTGCAACATGGCCGAATTGCACGATTGTGGCCATTTTCCATGCAGAATAATCAATTGCTTGACCTTCCACTGCATTTTTCTCAGTTTAGGGCAAAAGTCCATTTGAGCCCCAAAAAGCACATAAGGCTATAATGTCTTTACTGTTCGGGCCATTAGGGGCCACCCCTGCAACATGGCTGAATTGCATGATTGTGGCCATTTTCCATGCAAAGTGATCAATTGCTTGCCATCTGGCTGCTTTTTTCTCAGTTTGGGGCAAAAGTCCGTTTGAACCCAAAAAGGCCAAAAACTATACCCTTACCGTTCGTGCCATTTGGGGCCACCCTTGCAACAAGGCTGAATTGCATGATTGTGGCCATTTTCCATACAGAGTGATCAATTGCTTGCCATTCGGCTACATTTTTTGTCAGTTTGCGGCAAAAGTCTGTTTGAGCCCCGAAAAGCACACAAGGCTATACCCTTACCGCTCAGGCAATTTGGGGCCACCCCTGCTATTTGGCTGAATTGCATGATTGTGGCCACATTCCATGCAGAATGATTAATTGCTTGCCCTTAGACTGCATTTTTCTCAGTTTGGAGAAATAGTCCAATTGAGCCCCAAAAAGCGCCCAAGGTTATAATACCCTTACTGTTCAGGCTATTTGGGACCACCCCTGCAACATGGCTGAATTGCATGATTGTGGCCATTTTTTTTTATGCAGAGTGATCAATTACTTGCCATTCGACTGCCTTTCTTTCAGTTAGGGGCAAAAGTACATTTGAGCAGCAAAAATCACACAAGGTTATATCCTTCCCGTTAACGCTATTTGGGACCACCCCTGCGACATGGCTGAATTGCATGATTGTGGCCATTTTCCATGCAGAGTACTAAATTAATTGCCATTCGGCTACATTTTTCTCAATTTGGGGCAAAAGTCCGCTTGAGCCCAAAAAATCACACAATACTATAACCTCACCGTTAGGGCATCTTGGGGCTACCCCTGCAACATGGCCAAATTGCATGATTGTTGCCATTTTCCATGCAGAGTGATTAATTGCTTGCCCTTAGGCTGCATTTTTCTCAGTTTGGGCCAAAAGTCAGTTTGAGCCTCAAAAAGCTCACAAGGCTATACCCTAACCGTTCGGGCAATTTGAAGCCACCCCTGTAACATGTCTGAATTGTATGATTGTGGCTATTTCCATGCAAAGTGATCAATTGCTTGCCATTCGGCTACATTTGTTTCAGTTTGGGGCAAAAGTCCGTTTGAGCCACAAAAAATGCACAAGGCTCTACCTATACCGTTCCCGCAATTTGGGGTCACCCCTGCAACATGGTTGAATTGCATGATTGTGGCTATTTTCCATGCAGAGTGATCAATTCCTTGCCATTGGGCTGCACAGTTTGAGGCAAAAGTCCGTTTGATCCCCAAAAAGCACACAATGCTATGCCCTTACCGTTTGGACCATTTGCGGCCACCCCTGCTATTTGGCTGAATTGAATGATTGTGGCCATTTTCCATGCGGAATGATCAATTGCTTGCCCTTAGACTGCATTTTTCTCACTTTGGGGCAAAAGTCCATTTGAGCCCCAAAAAGCACACAAAACTATAATACCTTTACTTTTCGGGTCATTAGGGGCCACCCCAGCAACATAGCTGAATTGCATAATTGTGGCCATTTTCTATGCAAAGTTATCAATTGCTTGCCATTCGGCTGCATTTTTCTCAGTTTGGGATAAAAGTCCGTTTGAGCCTAAAAAGGACACAAGGCTATACCCTTACCACTCGGGCCATTTGGGGCCACCCTTGCAACATGGCTGAATTGCATGATTGTGGCTATTTTCCATGCAGAGTGATCAATTGCTTGCCATTTGGTTACCTTTTTTTCAGTTTGGGGCAAAAGTCCGTTTGAGCCCCAAAAAGCACACAATGCTATACCCTTACCATTCGGGCCACTTGGGGCCACCCCTGCAGCATGGCCGAAGTGCATGATTATGGCCATTTTCCATGCAGAGTAATCAATTGCTTGCCAACCGGCTGCATTTTTCTCACTTTGGGGGAAAAGTCTATTTGAGCCCCAAAAAGTGCACAAGGCTATACCAATACCGTTCCCGCCATTTGCGGTCACCCTTGCAACATGGCCGAATTGCATGATTGTGGCCATTTTCCATGCAGAGTGATCAAATGCTTGCCCTTAGGCACCAGTTTTCTCAGTTTGGGGCAAAATTCCGGTTGAGACCAAAAAGCGCAAAAGGCTATACCCTAACCGTTCGAGCAATTTGAGACCACCCCTACAATATGTATGAATTGTATGATTGTTGCCATTTTCCATGCAGAGTGATCAATTGCTTGCCATTCGGCTGCATTTTTCTCAGTTTGGGGCAAAAATCCGTTTGAGCCCCAAAAAGCTCTCAAGCCTATACCCATCCGTTCAGCCCTTTGGCGCCACCCCTACAACATTTGAGCCCCAAAAAGCCCACAATATTATACCCTCACCGTTCCGGCATCTTCGGGCCACCCTTTCAACATGGCTGAATTGCATGATTGTGGCCATTTTCCATACAGAGTGATCAATTGCTTGCCCTTAGGCTGCATTTTTCTGTTTGGGGCAAAACTCCGTTTGAGCCCCAAAAAGCGCAAAAGGCTATACCCTTACGTTTCGGGCAATTTGAGACCACCCTTGCAACATGTCTGAATTGCATGATTGTGGCTATTTTTCATGCAGTGATCAATTGCTTGCCATTCAGCTACATTTTTCTCACTTTGGGGGAAAAGTCTATTTGAGCCCCAAAAAGTGCAGAAGGCTATACACTTACCGTTCCCGCTATTTGGTGTCACCCCTGCAACATGGCCAAATTGCAAAATTGTGGCCATTTTCCATGCAGTGTGATCAATTGATTGGCCTTAGGCTGCACTTTTCTCAGTTTGGGGCAAAAGTCTGTTTGAGCCCCAAAAAGTGCACAAGGCTATATCCTAAACGTTCGGGCACTTTCAGCCCTCACCTACTACATGTCTAAATTGAATGATTGTGGCCATTTTCCATGCAGAGTGATCAATTGCTTGCCATTCAGCTGCATTTTTCTCAGTTTGGGGCTAAAGTCCGTTTGAGCCCCTAAAAGCACATAAGGCTATACCCTAACCGTTCTGGCCATTTAGGGCCACCCTTGCATCATGGCTGAATTGCATGATTGTGGCCATTTTCCATGCAGGTGATCAATTTCTTGCCATTCGGCTGCATTTTTCTCAGTTTGGGGCAAAAGTTCGTTTGGACCCCAAAAAGCACAAAAGGCTATACCCTTACCGCTCGGGCCATTAGGGGCCACCCTTGCAACGTGGCTGAATTGCATGATTGAGGCCATTTTCCATGCAGAGTGATCAATTGCTTGCCCATCGACTGCATTTCTTTCAGTTTGAGGCAAAAGTCCGTTTGAGCCCCTAAAAATATACAAACCTATACCATTCCCGTTCGGGCCTTTTTGGGCCACCCCTGCAACATGGCTGAATTGGATGATTGTGGCCATTTTCTATGCAGAGTAATCAATTGCTTTCCATTCGGCTACTTTTCTCTCAGTTTCGGGCAAAAGGCTATTTGAGCCCCAAAAAGCTCACATACTATACCCTCACCGTTCGGGCATCTTCGGGCCACCACTGCAACATGGCTGAATTGCATGATTGTGGCCTTTTTCCATACAGAGTGATCAATTGCTTGCCCTTAGGCTGCATTTTTCTCAGTTTGGGGCAAAAGTCCGTTTGAGCCCCAAAAGCGCACAAGGCTATATCCTTACCGTTCGGGCAATTTGAGGCCATGCCTGCAACATGTCTGAATTGTATGATTGTGGCTATTTTCCATGCAGAGTGATCAATTGCTGGCCATTCGGCTACATTTTCCTCAGTTTAGGGCAAAAGTCCGTTTGAGCCCCAAAAAGTGCACAAGGCTATACCCATACCGTTGCCGCTGTTTGGGGTCACCCTGCAACATGGCCGAATTGCATGATTGTGGCCATTTTCCATGCAGTGTGATCAATTGCTTGCCCTTAGGCTGCATTTTTCTCAGTTTGATGCAAAAGTCTGTTTCAGCCCCAAAAAGCGCACAAGGCTATATCCTAACCGTTCGGGCAATTTGGGACCACACCTACAATATGTCTGAATTGAATTATTGTGGCCATTTTCCATGCAGAGTGATCAACTGCTTGCCATTCGGCTGCATTTTTCTCAGTTTGGGGCAAAAGTCCTTTTGAGCCCCAAAAAGCACATAAGGCTATACCCTAACTGTAACGGTCCTCTTCCTCCGTTACTAAAAATTAAATAACTTTCTTATCAAACTCTGTTCACAACCACAAGCTAAGTCCACAGTCAGTGGAATAGCTCTCAAATAATATTAATAGTGCAAAAATCAATTCATGGGGGAAAACGAAACACCACAAAAAACACTTAAATTTAATACAAAAATTATGCAGATAGAAGTTATTCCTGAACCTCGGAATACAATTATTAATGAACACCAATCAACCTGAAAGATTTGTAAACCAACACACTTACCCAATTAAGACAGAAAAAAAGCAAAGATACATCCACAAAGAGAAGGGGGTTCAGATAGGAGAAGGTATTCGGAAAGTAAGAACAACCTATCAATTACAAACTAATTAATCTGGTGATAATTTCCCTCCTCCGAAACACTGGAGCAGTGGCCGTGATCTCCTTAATCATATATTGCTGTCCTCCGTAACACTGGAGTTATAGCCGTGATCTTTTTAGATACTTATATGTCTCTGCGTCCAGAGACAAAAATGAGGGGGTGAAGTGGTGAAGGCAAATGAATATAATTATGGTACTCGATAGGACCCATCCAACAGCGATCCTACGTCCACAAGGATGATCCTCCAGGAAACCCGGGACGTCCAAATCAGACCAATCAAAGATTGCCTGACTAATCCAAAAAATATCATTCACTTATACCTTGGCTAAGCGAGAGCCCCTTGACATTTACTCAGCAGTCACCAGGAGTAATAAGGCTCAGAGATCAACTGACTCCTTCAGTCGAAAGAATCTCCGACACAGCCATGGTGACAGCACCACTCGCTCACAAATATATGAAAAGACAGAATGGTCATTAGTGACAATTACTAAACAGAAAAACCACCGGGGAGGAGGAAAACAAACTAAATGGATAATAATACAGTTCATATGCTTTACAAAAACTAGAATAAAATGACTAATTATAAAATAACACAACAAAGTGACACTAACCGTTCGGGCCATTTAGGGCCACCCCTGCTATTTGGCTGAATTCCATGATTGTGGCCATTTTCCATGCAGAGTGATCAATTACTTGCCATTCGGCTGCATTTTTTCAGTTTGGGGCAAAAGTCGGTTTGAGCCCCAAAAAGCAAACAAGGCTATACCCTTACCGTTCGGGTAATTTAGGGCCACCCCTGCTATTTGGGTGAATTGCATGATTGTGGCCATATTCCGTGCAGAATGATCAATTGCTTGCACTTAGACTGCATTTTTCCCAGTTTGTGGGTAAAGACCGTTTGAGCCCAAAAAAGCGCACAAGGCTATACCCATACCTTTTGGGCCATTTGGGGCCACCCCTGCAACATGGCTGAATTGCATGATTGTGGCCACTTTCCATGTAGAACGATCAATTGCTTAACTTTAGACTACACTTTTCTCAGTTTGGGGAAAAAGTCCAATTGAGCCCCAAAAAGCGAATAAGGCTATATTACGCTTACTGTTCAGACCATTTAGGGCCACCCATGCAACATGGCCGAATTGCATGATTGTTGCCATTTTCCATGCAGTGATTAATTGCTTGCCCTTAGGCTGCATTTTTCTCAGTTGGGGCAAAAGTCAGTTTGAGCCTCAAAAAGCTCACAAGGCTAAACCCTACCGTTATGGCAATTTGACGCCACCCCTGCAACATAGCTGAATTGCATGATTGTGGCTATTTTCCATGCAGAGTGATCAATTGCTTGCCATTCGGCTGCATTTTTCTCAGTTTGAGGCAAAAGTCCGTTTGAGCCCCAAAAAGCACACAAAGCTATACCCTTACCGTTCCGGCCATTTGGGGCTACCCCTGCTATTTAGCTGAATTGAATGATTTTGGCCATTTTCCATGCAGAATGATCAATTGCTTGCCCTTAGACTGCTTTTTTCTCACTTTGGGGCAAAAGTCCATTTGAGCCCCAAAAAGCGCACAAGGCGATAATACCTTTACTGTTCGGGCCATTAGGGGCCACCCCTGTAACATGGATGAATTCCATGATTGTGGCCATTTTCCATGCAAAGTTATCAATTGCTTGCCATTGGGCTGCATTTTTCTCAGTTTGGAGCAAAAGTCCGTTTGAGCCTAAAAAGGCTTGGGCAATTTGGGGCCACCCTTGCAACATGGCTGAATTGCATGATTGTGGCTATTTCCCATGCAGAGTGATCAATTGCTTGCCATTCGGCTACATTTTTTTCAGTTTGGGGCAAAAGTCCTTTTGAGCCCCAAAAACCACACAATGCTATACTCTTACCGTTCGGGCCACTTGGGGCCACCCCTGCAACATGGCAGAAGTGCATGATTGTGGCCATTTTCCATGCAGAGTGATCAATTGCTTCCCCTTAGGCCGCATTTCTTTCAGTTTGGGGCAAAAGTCCGTTTGAGCCCCAAAAAGCGCACAAGGCTATACTCTTAATGTTCGGGCAATTTGAGGCTACCCCTGCAACCTGTCTGAATTGTATGATTGTGGCTATTTTCCAGGCAGAGTAATCAATTGCTTGTCAATCGGCTGCATTTTTCTCAGTTTGGGGGAAAGGTCCGTTTGAGCCCCAAAAAGTGCACAAGGCTATACCAATACCGTTCCTGTCATTTGGGGTCACCCTTGCAACTTGGCCGAATTGCACGATTGTGGCCATATTCCATGCAGAATGTTCAATTGCTTTACCTTATACTGCATTTTTGTCAGTTTGGGGAAAAGTCCGTTTGAGCCCCAAAAAGCACACAATATTATACCCTCACCATTCGGGCATCTTGGGACCACCCCTGCAACATGGCCGAATTGCATGATTGTGACCATTTTCCATGCAGAGTGATCAATTACTTCCCCCCTTAGGCTGCATTTTTCTAAGTTTAGGGCAAAAGTAGATTTGAGCCTCAAAAAGCGCACAAAGCTATACCCTTACCTTTCGGGCAATTTGAGGCTACCCCTGCAACATTTGTGAACTGTAGGAGTGTGGCTATTTTCAAAACAGAGTGATCAATTGCTTGCCATTCCTCTGCATTTTTCTCAGTTTGGGGCAAAAGTCTATTTGAGCCCCAAAAAGCACACAAGGCTATATCCTAACCGTTCGGGCCATTTAGGGCCACCGCTGCAACATTTCTGAATTGCATAATTGTGGCTATTTTCCATGCAGAGTGATCAATTGCTTGCCATTCGGCTGCATTTTTCTCAGTTTGGGGTTAAAAGTCTGTTTGAGCCCCAAAAAGCACACAAGGCTATACCCTTACCGTAAGGGCCATTTGGGGACACCTCTGCTATTTGGCTGAATTGAATGATTATGGCCATTTTGCATGCAGAATGATCAATTGCTTGCCCTTAGACTGCATTTTTCTCAGTTTGTGGCAAAATTCCGTTTGAGCCCCAACAAGCGCACAAGGCTATAAATACCCTTACTGTTCGGGCCATTGGGGGCCACCCCTGCAACATGACTGAATTGCATGATTGTGGCAATTTTCCATGCAGAGTGATCAATTGCTTGACCTTACACTGCATTTTTCTCAGTTTGGGGCAAAAGTCCATTTAAGCCCCAAAAAGCACATAAGGCTATAATATATTTACTGTTCTGGCCATTTGGGGCCACCCTTGCAACATGGCGGAATTGCATGATTGTGGCCATTTACGATGCAGTGATCAATTGCTTGCCATTCGGCTACATTTTTCTCAGTTTGAGGAAAAAGATTATTTGAGGCCCAAAAAACACAAAATGTTATACCCTTCTATTTGGGGCCACTTAAGGCCACCCCTGCAACATGGCTGAATTGCATGATTGTGGCCATTTTCTATACAGAATGATCAATTCCTTGCCCATAGACTGCATTTTTCTCAGTTTGTGGATAAAGACCGTTTAAGCCCCAAAAAGTGCACAAGGCTATACCCATACTGTTTGGGACATTTGGGGCCACCCCAGCAACATGGCCGAATTGCATGATTATGGCCATTTTCCATGTAGAATGCAGAGTGATCAATTGCTTACCCTTAGGCTGTATTTTTCTCAGTATGGGGCAAAAGTCCGTTAGAGCCCAAAAAGCGCACAATGCTATACTCTAACCGTTCGGGCCATTTAGGGCCACCGCTGTATCATGGCTGAATTGCATGATTGTGGCTATTTTCCATGCAAAGTTATCAATTGCTTGCCATTCGGCTGCATTTTTCTGAGTTTGGGGCAAAAGTCCGTTTCAGCCCCAAAAAGCACACGCGGGTATACCCTTACCGTTTGGGCCATTTGGGGCCACCTCAGCTATTTGGCTGAATTGAATGATTATGGCCATTTTCCATGCAGAATGATCAATTGCTTGCCATACGGCTACATTTTTCTCAGTTTTTTTAGCAAAAGTCCGTTTGAGCACCAAAAAGTGCACAAGGATATATCCATACCATTCCCGAAATTTGGGGTCACCCCTGCAACATGGTCGAATTGCATGATTGTGGCCATTTTCCATACAGAGTGATCAATTGCTTGCCCTTAGGCTGCATTTTTCTCAGTTTGTGGCAAAATTCCGTTGAGCCTCAACAAGCGCACAAGGCTATACCCATACCGTTCTGGCCATGATTGTGGCCATTTTCCATGCAGACTGTTTTTTTTCAGTTTGGGGCAAAAGTCCACTTGAGCACCAAAAAGCGCATAAGGCTATAATAACTTTACTGTTCGGGCAATTAAGGGCCACCCCTGCAACATGGCTGAATTGCATTATTGTGGCCATTTTCCATGCAAAATGATCAATTGTTTGCCATTCGGCTACATTTTTGTCAGTTTGCGGCAAAAGTCTGTTTGAGCCCAAAAAGGACACAAGACTATACCCTTACCGTTCGGGCCATTTGGGGCCACCTTGCAACAAGGCTGAATTGGATCATTGTGGCCATTTTCTCAGTTTGGGGCAAAATTCCGTTTGAGCCCCAAAAAGCACACAATGCTATACCCTTTCCGTTCGGGCCACTTGGGGTCACCCCTGCAACATGGCCGAAATGCATGATTGTGGCCATTTTCCATGCAGTGTGATCAATTGCTTGCCTTTAGGCTGCATTTTTCTCAGTGTGGGGCAAAAGTCGGTTTGAGACCCCAAAAAGCAAACAAAGCTATACCCTTACCGTTCGGGGAATTTGTGGTAAAAATAAAAGGGGGAAAATAACTGGAGTAAAAATTAACAAGGGTAAAAATAAAAGGAGGAAAATAACAAGAGTTAAAATTAGCAAGGGTAAAAATTAAAAGGGGGGAAAATAACAGGAGTAGAAATTAACGAGGGTGAAAAATAAAAGGGGGAAAATAAGAGGAGTAAAAGTAACAAGGGAAAAATAAAATGGGTAAATATAACAAAAGTAAAAATTAACAAGGGTAAAAAAGGAGGAAAATAATATCAGTAAAAATTAACAAGGGTAAAAATAAAGGGGGAAAAATAACAAGGGTAAATATTAACAAGGGTAAAAATAAAAGGGGAAAAATAACATTAGTGAAAATTAACGAGGGTAAATAATAAAAGAGGGGAAAATAATAGGAGCAAAATTATCAAGGGTAAAAAAGGGGAAAAATAACAGGATTAAAAATTAACAAGGGTAAAAATAAGAAGGGGAAAAACCGGAATAAAAATTAACAAGTCTAAAAAATAAAATGGATAAAAACTAACAGGAATAAAGATTAACAAGGGTAAAAATAAAAAGGGGAAATAACAGGAGTAAATATTAAGAAGGGTACAAATAAGAGGTGAAAATAACATGAGAAAAATTAACAAGGGTAAAAAATAAAAGGGGGAAAATAAGATGAGTAAAAATTAACAAGGGTGAAAAATATAATGGGAAAAATAACAGGAGTAAAAATTAACAAGGGTAAAAAATAAAAGGGGTAAAAATAACAAGAGTAAAAATTAACAAGGATAAAAATAAAAGGGGGAAAATAACAGAAGGTAAAATTAATAAGGATAAAAAAAGTGGGGAGAATAACAGGATTAAAATTAACATGGGCAATAATAAAAGGGGGGAAAATAGCAGGCGTGAAAATTAACAAGGGTAAAAAATAAAAGGGGAAAAATAACAGGAGTAAAAATTAAAAAGGATAAAAATAAAAGGGGGAAATGACAGGAGTAAAATTAAAAAGGGTAAAAATAAAAAGGTGAAAATAACAGGAGTAAAAATTAATAAGGGTAAAAATAAAAGGGGAAAAATAACTTGAGTAAAAATTAACAAGGGTAAATAATAGAGCGGTGTAAAAATAACGGGAGAAAATTAACAAGGGTAAAAATAAAAGTGGTAAAATAAGTGAAGTAAAAATTAACAGGGATAAAAAAAAGGGGGAAAATAACAGGAGTAAAAATTAACAAGGGTCTTAATAAAAGGGGAAAAATAACAGTAGCAAAATTAACAAAGGTAAAAATAAAAAGGGAAAATAACAAGAGTAAAAATAAAAAGGGAAAAATAACAAGAGTAAAAATTAACAAGGGTAAAATTAAAGGTGGGAAAATAATAGGAGTAAAAATTAAGAATAATAAAAAATAAAAGGTGGAAATAACAGGAGTAGAAATTAAAAAGGGTGAAAAATAAAAGGGGTAAAAATATGAGGAGTAAAAATTAACAAGGAGTAAAAAATAAAAGGGGGGAAATAACAGGAGTAAAAAATAACAAGTATGCAAATACAAGGGGGAAAATAAAAGGAGTAAAAATTAACAAGGGTAAAAATTAAAAAAGGGGAAAAATAACAGGAGTAAATATTAACAAGGGTAAAAATTAAAAGAGGGAAAATAACAGGAGTAAAAATTAACAAGGCTAAAAATAAGAGGGGGAAAATAAAAAGGAATAAAAATTATCAAGGGTAAAAATAAAAATAGAAAATCACATGAGTAAAAATTAACAAGGGTAAAAAAATAAAAGGCAGAAAATAACAAGAGTAAAAATTAACAACGGTGAAAAATAAAATGGGAAAAAATAACAAGAGTAAAAATTAACAAGGGTAAAAAATAAAAAGGGTAAAAATAACAGAGTAAAAATTAACAAGGATAAAAGTAAGAGGGGAAAAATAACAGAATTAAAAATTAACATGGGTAAAAATAAAGTGGGGAAAATAACAGGATTAAAATTAACAAGGGTAATAATAAAAGGGGGAAAATAACAGGATTAAAAATTAACAAGGATAAAAAATAAAAGGGGAAAAATAGCAGGTGTGTAAATTAACAATGATTAAAAAATAAAAGGGGAAAAATAACAGGAGTAAAAATTAACCTTGGTAAATATTAAAATGGGGAAAAATAACAGGAGTAAAAATTAACAAGGGTAAAAATAAAATGTGGAAATAACAGGAGTAAAAGTTAATAAGGGTGAAAAATAAAAGGACTAAAAAATAAGAGTAAAAATTAACAAGGGTAAAAATAAAAGGAGGAAATAACAGGCGTAAAAATTAACAAGGATAAAAATACAAGGGGGAAAATAAAAGGAGTAAAAATTAACAAGGGTAAAAATATAAAGGGGAAAATAACAGGAGTGAATAATAACAAGGGTAAAAATTAAAAGATGAAAAAATAACAGGAGTAAACATTAACAAGGGTAAAAATAAGAGGGGGAAAATAAAAAGGAGTGAAAATTAACAAGGGTAACAAATAAAAGGGGGAAAATAACGGGAGTAAAAATTAACAAGGATAAAAAATAAAATAGAAAAAATAACAGGAATAAAAATTAAGAAGGGTAAATAATAAAAGGGGGAAAATAATAGGAATAAAAATTAGCAAGGATAAAAATAAAAGGAGAAAAATAACAGGAGTAAAAATTAACAAGGCTTAAAAATAAAAGGGTAAAAACTAACTGGAGTAAAAATTACCAAGGGTAAAAATAAAATGGGAAAAATAACAGGAGTAATAATTACCAAGGTTAAAAATAAAAGGGGGAAAATAAAAAGGAGTAAAAATTAACACGGGAAAAAATAAAATGGGGAAATAACAGGAGTAAAAATTAACAAGGATAAAAATAAAAGGTAGAAAATAACAGGAGTTCAAATTAACAAGGATAAAAATAAAACGGGGAAAATAACAGGAGTAAAAATTAACATTGGTAAAAATAACAGGGGGAAATAAAAGGAGTAAAAATTAACAATGATAAAAATAAAAGAGGGAATAATAACAGAAGTAAAAATTAACAAGGGCAGAAAATAACAAGAGTAAAAATTAACAAGGGTGAAAAATAAAATGGGAAAAAATAACAGGAGAAAAATTAACAAGGGTAAAAAATAAAAGGGGTAAAAATAACAAGAGTAAAAATTAACAAGGATAAAAACAAAAGGGGAAAATAACAGAAGTAAAAATTAACAAGGATAAAAATAAAGTGGGGAAAATTACAGGATTAAAATTAACAAGGGTAATAATAAAAGGGGAAAAATAAGAGGAGTCAAAAATAAAAGGGGTAAAAAAGAGGAGTAAAAATTAACAAGTGTAAAATATAAAAGGGGGGAAAATGGCGAGAGTAAAAATTAACAAGGATAAAAATAAAAGGGAAAACTAACATTAGTAAAAATTAACAAGAGTAAAATAAAATGGGTAAAATAACAGGAGAAAATTAACAAGGGTAAAAATAAAAGGGGGAAACTAACAGGAGTAAAAATTAACAAGGGTAAAAATAAAATGAGAAATATAACATGAGTTAAAATTAACAAGGGTAAAAATAAAGGGGGAAAATTAATGAAGTACAAATGTACAAGGGTAAAAATAAAGGGGAAAAATATCAGGAGTAAAAATTAACAAAGGTCATAATAAAAGGGGAAAAAATATAAGGAGTAAAAATTAACACGGGTAAAAAATGAAAGGGGGAAAAATAACTGGAGTATAAATTAACAAGGATTAAAAAGTAAAAGGTGGAAAATAACAGGAGTAAAAATTAACAAAGGTAAATATTAAAAGGTGGAAAATAATAGGAGCAAAATTAAGAAGAGTAAAAATAAAAGGGGGAAAATAACAGGAGTAAACATTAAGAAGAATAATACATAAAAGGGGAAAAACAGGAGTAAAAATTAACAAGGGCAAATAACAAAAGGGGAAAAATAACATTAGCAACATTGACAAGGGTAAAAATAAAAGGGGAAAAATAACAGGAGTAAAAATTTACAATGGTAAAATTAAAGAGGGTAAAATAACAGGAGTAAAAATTAACAAGCGTAAAAATATAAGGGGTAAAGAATAAGAGGAGTAAAAATTAACAAGGGTAAAAATTTAAAGGGTAAAATAACAGGTTTAAAAATTAACAAGGATAAAAATAAAAATTAACAAGGGTAAAAATAAAAGGGGGAAATAACATGAGTAAAAATTAACATGGGTAAAAATAGAAGGGGGAAAATAACAGGAGTAAAAATTAACAAGGGTAAAACTAAAATGGGAAAAATAACAGGAGTAAAAATTAACACGGTTAAAAATAAAATGGAAAAATAACATGAGTAAAAATTAACAAGGGTAAAAAATAAACGATGGAAAATAACAGTAATAAAAATTAACAAGGGTGAAAAATAAAATGGGAAAAATAACTGGAGTGAAAATTAACAAGGGTACAAGATAAAAGGGGTAAAAATAACAGGAGTAAAAATTAACAAGGATAAAAATTAAAGGGGAAATATAAAAAAAGTAAAAATTAACAAGGGTCATAATAGAAGGGGGAAAATAACAGGAATAAAAATTAACAGGGGTAAAAAATAAAGGGGGAAATAACAGGATAAAAAAATTTACAAGGGTAAAAAATAAAAGGGGAAAAATAACAGGAGTAAAAATTAACGAGGGTAAAAAATGAACGGGGGAAAAATAACAAGAGTATAAATTAACAAGGATTAAAAAATAAAAGGGGAAAATAACAGGAGTAAAAATTAACAAGGGTAAATAATGAAAGGAGGAAAATAACAGGAGCAAAGTTAACAATGGTAAAAGAAGGGGAATAAATAACAGGAGTAAATATCAACAAGGGTAAAAATAAAAGGGGAAAAATAACATGAGTAAAAATTAACAAGGGTGAAGAATAAAAGAGGTAAAAACTAACAGGAGTAAAAATTAACATGGGTAAAAATAAAAGGGGGAAAATAACAGGAGTAAATATAAACAAGGGTAAAAATAAAAGGGGAGAAATAACAAGAGTAATTATTAACTAGGTTAAAAATAAAAGGAGGAAAAATCAAAAGGAGTAAAAATTAACAACTGTAAAAATAAAAGGGGAAAAATAAAAGGGAGCAAAAATTAACAAGGGTAAAAATAAAAGGGTAAAGATAACAGAATTAAAAATAACAAGGGTAAAAAAGGGGGAAAACAGGAGTAAAAATTAACAAGGGTAAAAATAAAAGGCGAAATGACATGAGTAAAAATTAACAAGGTTAAAAAATTAAAGGGGGAAAATAACAAGAGTAAAAATTAACAAGTGGGAAAAATAAAAGAGGAAAAACAGGAGTAAAAATTTACAAGGCTAAAAAATAAAAAGGGTAAAAATGACAGGAGTCAAAATTAACAGGGATAAAAATAAAAGGGGGAAAAATAGCAGAAGTAAAAATTAACCCTTTCCGATCGAAGCCCGGCTCTCACCCGGCTTTCCCAAATGGTAGGTTCAGACCGAAGCCCGGCTCCCAGCCGGCACTTAATATAATTTCTTTTGAGGCAAGCTAATTAAGGTTACCTTCTTGTAAGTATCCCAGAATAACACTTAGTTTTCTAACATTCAAGAAACCTTATTTTCATGAACAAAAAACATGTTTTACATAGCAATTTTCCTTTTGGAAAAACTGGCTAAATGAATAGCAGATTTTGCGATGTTATTCGGCGTAAAATCATGGGTAAACCAGCCAAATTTGCTGTTTATTTCGAGTTATTCAGGGTTGACAATCCTCACGGTCGCTATAAGCAGCTAATCCGATTCCATACCCCTCTAAACCCGGTTACCCCAACACGCAGATGACCAGACACTGGGTAGACTTCTTGTTTCGCTGAACTGTCATTAGTAATGCATTGTTGAGTTATCATGTCTCTCCGACACAGGAAGTTTCTTGAAAAGGAAGAGGAAATACTAGAATACTTTTTAGGATTGCCTTCGGAATCGGAAGATGATTCAAGTGAAAACGATGAACCGTCTGCTGCTCCTTCCACATGCAATGAAGATAATTCTTTTATCATCATGAATGAAGACCTGGAAGAAGTATCTCCTGACGAAGACGAAGACGAATACACCGACGATATGGTTATGCCCCCTGAGGAAGAAGAGGACACAAACGACGAAAATTGGACCGATGGAAACAACTGGGAAGAGTTTGATGAAGAAAGGCATGAATTACCCAGATTTCCTTTCAAAGGAAGGGCAAAATTCAACTGTCCTGATCAAACTATCAACACTCCTTTGCAGTTTTTCATGCTCTTTTTTACACGTGAACTTTTCCAAATGATTGCAGATAAAACGAATCGCTACACAGAAGAACTGATAAGTAGGAAAAGGCCTCTGCAACAATATTCTATATGGAAAAACTGGGAAAAAATAAGCGTGGAGGAAATGATGGCCTTTCATGGAACAATAATTAATATGGCTCTACATAGAAAGAAGAGATCGAGGGACTTCTTTTCCAAGCAATGGGTGGATGAAAGTTCGTTTTTTCGGCAAATCTTCAGGAGAGACAAGTGGTTCCAGATATTCTGGGGACTTCATGTGTCTCCTCCAGCAGTTCCTGGCAGTGGCTTCATAGCATCTAGGAGGTCAAAGGTAAAGCAAGTTCATGAATACTTTTCTGGACGGTTCTTACGTTATTATCATCCTGGATGCCATCTAAGCGCTGAGGAGTCCACAGTGCCATTCAAGGGCAGAACCGCATTCAAAATGTACGATAGCAAAAAACCAACAAAATGGGGCATCAGAATATATGATATTGCAGATGCGCAGACGGGGTATATTCTAGGTCTGATCCCATATTACGGTAAAGCTACTATCGAGTCCCTTGGTTACGCTGGTCATCTCTTCACCACTCGTATCGTGTTGACACTAGTGGACATCGTTACGCGTGCCACAGGGGAAACCGGATACCATGTTTATACAGACCGCCTTTATACAAACCTGTCTCTAGCTGCGGAACTTCTGAAGAAAAAAATCCACATCACCGGAACGATAAATACGAATAGGAAAGGCCTTCCCCCTCAAGTGAAGAAAAGAAAAAGATCATCGGAAGGAGCAGTAAGGTCCTATGTGAAAAACAAGCGGTGCCACATTCTAGCTTGGAAAGATAAGAGGGACGTCACTGTGTGCTCTACATACCATACTGCAAAAACCGCCCAACATCGCTGTATTATGAAAGGGAATGTGGAACAAGTTATTGAAAAACCAGTGATGGTTTCCGAATATACTTCTAACATGGGAGGAGTGGATCGTGCAGATCATTACATATCTTCATACTGTTTCTTACAAAAATCATTGAAGTGGTGGAGGAAAGTTTATTTTTTTCTTTTGGAAGTAGCCATAGTGAACAGTTTCATTCTCCATCGTATTCATATGAAGTCAAAAGGGCTGAGGGTATTAACGCATCTTCAATTCCTGAAAGAATTGGTAAAAGAATTGGTGGGAAACGTAAGGAATGCGGCTCAAAATGGAAGAAGAGGCACATCTGATGACGAGGAAAGGTTGAATGGAAAGCTGCATATAATTGCCAAACAAGAAAGGAAACATTCTGTCGAATGCATTGTATGTAGTGACAGACGTGGACCTGGTGGCCGGAAAGAAACAAAATATTATTGTAAAACTTGTACCAGGCAACCTGCAATGCACCCCGAGTGCTTTGAAGCTTACCATACAAAAAAAGATTACAAAAAGAAATATACTTAATTTTGCATAAATCCTGCAATAGAATTCTTTGTTATCTATTATTTTTGTTATTAGAAATAAGAAATACATTTCTTTACACGTTATTGTGTACTTAAAATATTATTATTATTATTATTATTATTATTATTATTATTATTATTATTATTATTATTATTATTATTATTATTATTATTATTATTATTATTTGTATAAATAAAACCAAAGTATTAGACGTCTGTATGATTTACACCTCTAAGAGGAATGAATACTTCATTGAAAATTAAACATATATATATATATAGACCACTCTGAAAGAGAAAAAAAGGGAACTTTTATTCATTTAAAAATCATTTTACCTTGAAAGGGTATAAAATATAATCTCTATGTTTAGAAGGCTTCAAGCTAGTCTGTTTTAGAATGATCAAACTACTGTATTCCTTACGTTTGACACTCTATGTGAACATATGAATTTATTACAATTAAAAAAAAGTTTTTGCAAAAATAAGAAATTTATATATAGTGTATGCAGTTCCCAAAAAAACATTTATACCAACTATACTGTCTATTACGATGCATCTCAAAAGGAAAAAAATATTTATGGTATATGATAACACACACACACACACACACACACACATATATATATATATATATATATATATATATATATATATATATATATATATATATATATATATATATATATATATATATATATATATAACATATTTCGTGTGTACGGTCATACATTCCTTACCCGTAAACAAAAGGCCACGTGGTAATTTTCGGTTGCCGGGGAGGGTTGGCCACACCCAAGGTCACACCCTTGGCCACACCAGGTGGAGGATCAGCAATAAGAAATCTTGTTCCTAACACCGTCGAAAAGTGACCGCATTTATAACTTCAACGAGAGAGAGAGAGAGAGAGAGAGAGAGAGAGAGAGAGAGAGAGAGAGAGAGAGAGAGAGAGAGAGAGAGAAAGAGAGAGAGAGAGAGAAAGAACCATGACGTGTTTGAAAAAAATAGGATTACAAGTCCTTATTTCAAGAAATAAGAAAAAAGTAAAATAAATTGAAAGAAACAGACGCTACGGTGAAAGAACAAATATAGGTGTGGTTCATATCCTTTCTGACCT